>JAHHFK020006046.1:0-142444 GCA_024533555.2 Aedes koreicus | reverse complement strand
TGCTACGGGGTTTAATGTTACACGCTAAAATTACTGTCTCTAACTATCTTTTCGAAAGGATAACAGATATAAAAAGAGACAGTAATTACACGGCCATCCATTTTAACTCAGCTTTGAGTCGTTGTTGACTCACTTGCATCAAAAGTGGAGTCACTCAAATCTGAGTAAATGTAACAGGGATAGACAAGTCTACAAATCAAAAACATCCATCTGGTTTGAGTCCGTGTTTTTGATTTGTCGACTTGTCAATCCCAGTTACATTGACTCAAATTTAAGTGACTCCATTTTTGATGAAAGTGAGTCAAAACTGATTAAAGTGGCTGGCCGTGTAGAGCGTGTTGGTTGTGCTTCTCTTTTTTTTTTAAACAATATCGAGAGAGCGATTGCAAGGCACCAACTCAATAGTAAGCTTATGATGTCAACCATTTAGTATTTTCATTTATACGTGAATGAGATGACATTTGATAGTTGACATGCTCCCATTTGACATACATTTAGAGGAGGAGCTTAGTTATATCCGGTTGTGATTACTTGTCAAACGCTGAAGTTACAGAAAAAGACGTGTTCAAGCAATGCTAGAGCGCAGAGTGGATAAAAGCAGAAAATACATGAAGAGGCCTGAGAAGACGGTCAACTTGCTTTGGAAAACTTTCAAAGAAGATAAACTTTACTTGGCGGCATCTAAGGTAAAAGCAAAAATAACCGCATTTGCTCTAATTGCCCTGGACTGTTTTTTTGCGACAAAAGAGAATGCAGATCGTCACCGCAAAAGTTAATCGTCAGAAGGCAGATCGTCTAAGAAAATAAGGCCACCCAAGATTCTGCAGCAACGCTAGCAAGAAAATCTTTGTGAGGTCGACGTGAACGGAGCTACGGAAGTTCTTTGGATAGAATCATGTTTCGTCGAAATCATTGGACTTAACATCCAAAAAACTATCCCACCAGAACTTCTACTGACGTTCTTTACTAACTAGGTCCAAGCAGCCATGGTTTGAGCATCTTAGCATTTGCATAATTGATTGTTTTTTTTCATTTTTGCTATGTTTATGAAATAAAATAAAAACGAATAACGGAATAACCTGATTGTTTAAGTTTTATTTCATAATTCGTTCCTCAAAAATATCGTAGAAAATTTTCCACACATATTAATTTTTTTTTTTATTAAATTCTACGTAGACTTTAAGCAGGGGGGGGGCTGCAAAAGTCTACTAAAGTCTACGAGGGGGGGGGGTTTAAAAATGTCAAATTTCGGTCTACGTGGTTTATGAACAGTCCCTAAGAGGCGCATGTTGAACTTGTTTAATCAGTTTCTGGAACTCAACATTGTACCGGATGATTGGAGGCGGGTGAGAGTTATTACCATTCAAAAACCTGGTAAACCCGCGTCCGACCACAACTCCTATCGACCCATCGCGATGTTATCTTGTATTCGAAAGTTGTTGGAGAAAATGATCCTCTTCCGTCTGGACAAATGGGTTGAGACGAATAACCTGCTTTCAGATACTCAATATGGTTTACGTAGGGGTAAGGGAACGAACGACTGTCTCGCGTTACTTTCCACGGATATTCAGTTAGCTTTTGCTAAAAAAGAGCAAATGGCTTCTGTATTCTTGGATATCAAGGGGGCTTTTGATTCAGTTTCTGTTGAAGTTCTCTCAGATAAGCTCCACGCTTGTGGTTTTTCACCATTAATGAACAATTGTTTGTACAATTTGCTGTCAGAGAAACATATGAGCTTTTCTCATGGAAACTCTAAAGCTTTTCGATTTAGCTACATGGGTCTACCCCAGGGATAATGTTTAAGCCCCCTTTTGTATAATTTTTATGTCAAAGACATTGACGGTTATCTGAGTGAGAATTGTACGTTGAGACAACTTGCAGATGATGGCGTAGTGTCTGTCACGGGACCCAATGGGGTCGACCTGCAAGGACCCTTACAGGATACCTCAGACAATTTGTCTACTTGGGCTCTCGAGCTAGGTATCGAATTCTCTACGGAGAAAACTGAGTTGGTAGTTTTTTCTAAGAAGCATAACCCTATAACCCTGCACAACCGAAGCTTCAAATTTTGGGTACACCTATAACTCATTCCATGTCATTTAAATATCTTGGGGTCTGTTTTGATTCAAAATGCACCTGGAGATCCCACATCGAGTATCTGAAGCGAAAATGCCAACAAAGGATCAACTTTCTCTGCACAATTACCGGGACCTGGTGGGGAGCGCATCCGCAAGATCTTCTAACGTTGTACCGGACAACGATTTGGTCGATTATAGAATACGGTAGTTTTTGTTTTCAGCCAGCGGCTCGATCGCACATCATCAAACTGGAACGTATTCAGTATCGGTGTCTTCGTATCGCGTTACGTTGTATGCACTCGACTCATACCATGTTGCCACTCTCGGATCGGTTTTCAGAATTATCTCTCCAGCTCCTCACCAGGTGTGAAGTTATGAACCCCCAGGTGATCGAAAATTTTAAGAAGCTCCTTGAGCTGAATCCTCAAACCCGCTTCATGACTTTGTACCAATTGTACATAACACAGGATGTCAGCCCTTCGCTGAATATTCCCAATCGTGTTTGCTTCTCCGACTTCGGAAATTAGGTTCATTTTGATTTATCCATGAAAGGAGCTTCGTGGAATCCCAGAGCATCATCGTCCTATGATTGCTCCGGTGATATTTGCTGCAAAGTTTGGCCTAGTTGATTCCGCCAAAACGTTTTTCACTGACGGGTCTTTGATAAAGGACTCCGCTGGCTTTGGTGTATACAATGAAAATTATAGCGTCGCTCGTAAACTTCAAGCACCTTGTTTTGTTTTTGTCGCGGAATTGGCAGCAATTCTTTTTTCTTTAGAAACTGTTGCCTCTTTTACACCGGATCAATACTTCATTTTCACGGATAGTCTTAGTTCTATGGAGGCTATTCGCTCCTTGAGGCCGGTAAAGCATACCTCTTATTTTCTTATGAAAATTCGAGGTCTTCTAAGTGCTTTATCTTCACGTTCTTTTTTTATCAACTTTGTGTGGGTCCCTTCTCATTGTTCGATTCCTGACAATGAGAAAGCGGACTCGCTTGCAAGGGTGGGCGCTATGGAAGGCGATATTTATGACCGACAAATCGCCTTCAACGATTTATTCTATATTTTTCGTCAGATATCACTCGATAGCTGGCAGTATAAATGGAGTAAAGGAGATTTGGGGCGATGGCTACATTCTATCACTCCTAAGGTGTCTAAGAAATGTTGGTTCAGGGGATTGGATGTGGGTCGAGACTTCATTCGTGTGATGTCTCGCCTCATGTCCAATCATTATTCTTTAAACGCTCATTTGTTCCGTGTTGGGCTGGGAGACAGCAATCTCTGTGAATGCGGACAAGGTTACCAGGACGCAGATCACGTTATTTGGTTTTGTGCTGAGCATCGTGGAGTCAGATCTGAGCTTTATGATATACCGGTTCGAGACATTTTGGCTGCACGCGATCTGGAGTTTATGAAACTCATTTATGTGTTTTTGACTAACATTAGCCTTAGATTGTAGTTTGATTAACTTACTTGTTTAAGTTAAATTTTCGAGGATTGTGTGCATCGGTGTGTGATTGTGGTTGTGTGTGTGAGTGAGTGATTTTTTTTTTAGATTGAAAACGTTCAATTAAAAAATTGTAATTTGAAATTCTAGATATAAGAAAACCATTGTTCCTCATGCTTTGTTTAAAATTTCCACCGCAATTTTCCCATCCATAAAATTGTAATTCCTATTAACCTCGAGACGGCCGCGAGTAATCGGTTCCACCACCTTAATCTAAGTTTTTTTTTTAACTTAATTGTTTATTTATAAGGCTCAAGTGCCTTAGGCATAACGGAGCCGAGTTCTTTTTCATTTTTACAACGATAATAACTTGCTTACTAGGTTAGTTTTGGAAAGCCGAAAACTCGCGGCTTGGTCGAGGTTAGGGATTACAATGATTCAGGAATGAATGGGGAAGTAGGAATCTTAACGTTGGCTTTCAACAGCAGATTGGCGATGCTATATTGTTGCTGTAGGTCTGGCGTAGATGTTGCATTGCGTTAAGCTGTAACGATACAATAGAAGCGGTATTACGGGGGGAGGGGACGAGGTGGACATGTTAAAGCGACAGCTAAGAGAGTGTCAAACGAATACATTTATTTGTTTCAAGAACTTGTAAATTAGCCCCATATAGTCCAAGTCCAACTTACCCAGCACCTCTCTAATATCTTCCTTCTCTGGTTTCCCTCGGGCCCGTAGGGATGCGCAAAGATCAGATCTGGCAATTTCGTAATCGAGGCAATGCCAGACAACGTGGTTGATGTCCTGATAACCTGCACCACAGCCGCATTGATTGGTGTCTGAGAGACCTATTCGATAGAAATGAGAGCCTAACGAGTAGTGATTAGGCATTAGACGACACATTACCTTGATAAAATCCCGGCTAATATCCAACCCTCTGAACCACGATTTTTTCGATACCTGTGAGAGAATGGAATGTAACCATCTGCCCAAATCCCCTGAATCCCATTTATGTTGCCAGCTGATCAAGGCCTGTTGACGGAAAATAGCACAAAATTCGTTGAAGGCAATTTGTCGATCATAAATATCACCTTCCATAGCGCCCACCTTGGCAAGTGAGTCCGCGTTCTCATTACCCTTAACCTTAGTTCTAAGATAACTGATGTATATAAACATGAAAACTTGGCTCTGTAAAGTTGATTCGATTGAGCCTGTACAAATAAATGAATTCATAAAATTGTATACTATCTCTTTTTCTCTCACGGAAATGTTACTTAATTTTCGTAAAAAGTGGATCTACTCATAAATTGAGTAGATCCACTTTTTAACGAAAATTGAGTAGCATTTCCGTGAGAGAAAAAGAGACAGAATACAATTGTAATCAAAAATTGAGTATAATGAAACGGGCGTGTATCACATTACATCACATCACTTTAACTTATATTTTGAAAATATATGTAGTAGTATAGTTAGCCTTCATATTTTTTCTGGCTCCCCTAGTTACGCTGCTGCTGACAACAATTAAATAAATGTGTTTTACAGATAAAGCCATGAAATATTTGAAAGAATTGAAGAAATTATATATTTTGATACATTGTATATAATTATATTCACACATTCGATTGCTGACATCAAATATAAGCTTAGGTTTACTGATCGTATAAATAACATACATTTTTTGCATCCTTTGAAAACAAATTTAACAACAAGTGAAGAACTTTTGAGTGGGTTGTCTTAAATCCTTCTGATTTTCATTACTACATGATTTGCCTGATATTCCTGTATTTACCGACTTGATGGCACTGTATAGTTTTTCCAATACATATCTAGCTCCAATCATGAACAATCTACATCGTTATTCAATCGAGTTAAACAAAGCACTCGACCACCCACATTGCCCATAAATCATGATAACATCTACCGGAAAATTTGTATATAAGAACCAACACGTAGCTCTTAGCTCCACAAAGACGATTCAACATTGCCGACTAACAACTTCCCAATCAAGTCTCAAATAGCAACTTTCAGCTATATGTTTTCCCAGCAAAAGTCAGACCATCTTACTCTTTGTCTCGGAACCGAAAATATAATGTAAGCAACAAAGTTTCTTTCTTCCTCATAATACCAACCATCCTGAGAACCATAATGCTCAGCTCGTTTACACAACTCAAACAACCGCACGCGGAGAATGGAACGCAGCAGATGAAGGCAAACCGGAAGAATACCAAAGAGACCAAGGAAAGAACATCAGGCTTCTCCTACCGCAAAACTATTGTCCAACCAAAAAGGAGCCCAAGCTTTCCGAAAGCAGCAAAGTTTAATATTTCACTAATAGCTGCCAGGGACGAACAGAAAGTTTCCCGATATGCTTCACGCACGGCGAACTACGAGACGCCGAACCAAGCTCCTCCACAACATACATCGAACAGTGATTTCCAGGAAACGGAAGGCAAGTGCTGATGTGATGAATTTTAAATGCACCACTTTACCAGCAGCGTCATAGGGTGCAAGTCATCACTTTTGCTGCTGAGGCTTGCGAAACTTTCGCCATCATTCCGAGGCTGGCCTCTCTCGGGCCACTCTAAACTTTGAACCCATCAAATCACTTGGGCTTCTTTTTGGACTTTTCCCCCACTGCTCGACAAGGACCGTTCTCATTATTACCGCATCGAAACTTGAATGACTAATAAGAAAATTGATTTTATTCAATTAACAGCTAACCTTCGCTCTTCTGCTTCTCTGCCGTAACAGTCGTCAGAGGAAGCTTCTCTCACTCGCATTCAGCTAACAACGATATGATTCTAATGAGGTATTGATTAAATCCTAAAATGGAATCTTATTTACAGGAGCCGTCTTGTTGACCATCCGTGTCAATATAGCACACATGCAGTTTGTGGCAGCGGACACGGCTCTTCTACACAGCGGTTTCACATTTCCGCTAAATAATATCACCAACTAATCCTAACCTTGTGATGTGCTACTCAGGTGTTTAGTTTCTATGTTAACGTTTTTTTTTTTTGGTAAGGTGAAAAAAGTAGTAGTGTCTTTAAGTCTCATTGCTAGATCACATTGACGAACAACGCACATTAGCAAACAAATGGAAACAAAAAAAAAGGGTATAAAAGTTTTAAACAAAACAAAAATTATATAGGTATCAACAGAGCAGCATCATAATGTTTGGTTTTTTAATGTCACGACACATCCAATCATCAGGTGCACATTTTGGACAGTGCTCTTAAACGTAGAACTTTTCGATGATGTCGTCGTACTTCTTCAGGACAATGTTGCGTTTCACCTTCAGGGTTGGGCCTGTTGTTGACATAAAATGTAAAATGTTGAGTTCTTGGCTACGGTTTCAGCAAGAATTTCAGAAACTTACCGAGTTCACCGCCGGGCACCGAAAAGTCAGCCGGAAGCAGACTAAACTTCTGCACCTTCTGGGCGTTCGAAATGGCCTTCTTGTTAGCCCGGTTGATGCCATCCTGAATGGCTTGCAGTACCTGGAATCAAGATTGAAGTGATGAATGCGTGGAAATTCAACCGGGACATGCTTTCCCATGATCAAAACCATAATTGGGACTTATGATTCACTACATCGCTACATACCTTTGGACACGGGCCAGCGGCGATGATCTGGCTCAGTTTGGTGTACTCCAATCCGTACCCCTTGAGCCAAGCAATCGTCTCCGACGTTAGTTCATCCTTCGGTTCGCCACTGTCCAGGTTCATGTGCGTCTTCAGTGTAATCAACATCGTCAGGAACTTGCGCTTGTCACCGACCAGGAACGCATTGCTCACCTGCATCAGCTCGTTCTTGACCAAATTTTCCACGTGCACTGGTGGAATATTCTCACCGCCAGCGGTAATGATAAGTTCCTATCGAAACAGAAAACCAATCAATTCCATTATAAACTTAAATTTCAAATCAAACTCACCTTAATTCTACCCGTAATATAAATGAATCCCTGATCGTCGATGTAACCCACATCTCCCGAGTGCAACCATCCGTCCTCATCGATGGCCTCCTTAGTCTTAGCCTCTTCACCAACGTATCCCATCAGAATGTGGCGTCCGCGCATGCAAATTTCCCCATGGCCACGTTCGTCCGGTTTGTCAATCCTGGTCTCACACCCACTCAAGCTTTTGCCGATCGTGGCAAAGTTGTAGCTATCGGCGGTAGTCAGCGAGTGCGCACCACACGTTTCCGACATACCGAACGCCTCCATGATAGGCAAATCCAAGCTCATAAAGTACTTCTTTGTTTCCGGATCCATCGGAGCAGCAGCGGTGACCATTGTTACGCATCGGCTCAATCCCAACGCATCCTTCACCTTGGATAGCAGGAAGTTTCTGACGAAACGATACTGCAAGGAGTTGGTTGGTTTGCTGCAATTTAAAGGAGATGTTCTTATTTTCTATTGCTTACAATCAATAAACCTTCTTACCCTTCCATGGCATCCATATGGTGTTGCAACGTAACACTTTTGGCCCAGGAAGAAATCATCTTCTTGGCAGCCCCACTCTGCGCTCCGATGGCCAACATTTTTTCCTGAATTTTTTCGTACACACGAGGCACACCCAGCAGTCGCGTTGGCTTAGCTTCCTGGAGCGTATTTACCAGCGTTCCCTTCATGGCGTCCTTATCGGCAAAGTATACCGTACAGGCAAACTGCAGGGACAGGAAGATATCCACCATCTGAGCTGCGATGTGACTCAACGGCAGGAATGATACCAGCACCTCCTTCCCGTACTGAATTTGGTCCAATCGCTTGCCGATACTGTAGGAATCCCAGGTCAAACTGTCGTGGGACATCATCACTCCCTTCGGGTTACCGACGGTTCCAGACTGCAAAAGAAAAACGGAAAAAGTTCAATCATGATAATTAACCAATCTCATAACTCGTCTGTTTCTACGTACGGTGTAAACCAGACAGCAGCACTTATTAGTAACGATGTTTGCCAAACGAGTCGTGAACTCCTCTTCCACATCATCGGTGTTCATCTCCTCCAACTCGGACCACTGAAACGGATACACAGAAAGGAAGGGAATAATTGCATTATCACCATTTTCTACTCGATCGGTAAATTCGCCTGAAAAGTATCAAAAAGCAAAAACAAGTCTAATGGGATTAAAAATCCGCCACTCGTCCTCGCATCTCCCCGGTTCCGACCCGGCAGACTCACAACACATAGCTGATGGCAATCGACATATTTGTACTCAATTGTACCAATTTCATTCCGGTGCCAAGTTTTCATCGAGTCGCCAACCCAAGTGATCCCGTGCGAAGAAGGAAAGCCATCAACAACATTATCGCCATCATCATTTTTCAATAGGTACCACCACCTATACGAAAACAACGACGACGGAAGGACGGCTTCCGGCGGACAAAAAAAAAGGGACAATCCCACGTCAAAGAAGGTTACACGCTACCGGTGGGTTCCCCAGACACAATTACCGATTATATGATGCTGAACTGCTGCGGCAACTGGCTGGCAATGATGGCAAAATCGACGACACAGAAGGTAGACCACACAATGGAACGCGAGAAAAATGTTCCAAACACCCGCCGGAGGAGTAGGGGGTTTGAAGTTCTCGAGCTCAGAAGGGGAAACAGGGACAACAATTCGCCTTAGCACGGGGTAGTAGCACAGCGTGAACATAGGGATAAAAGGTCGTGAGAGCCCTGTAAAGGGGTAATTCAAAAACCAAGTTTTACTTTACTTGAAAATGCAAACACGGCTAGTTCCTAAGTTTTCAGAAAAGATTTTTAATTAATATAATGAGGACTAAACACGCTTCCACATGTTTGAACAACTTTGACACAATTCTCACCAAAATGGTCGAATCAGTGATAGAGTTGAAATTGTCAGCCGAATTGTTCTGATGGTCGAATTGACTTTTTGTTCGGCTATTTGGTTGGCAAAAACCAAGGATGTTCCAAAAATATTCCAAACATTTTGACTTAGGACTGTGTTTTCAATAACAGGGTACGTACTGCGAGTGCGATCGCAGCAAGCCGTGCTTGGAAACTGACGTGTTTTGTTTTTACTCCGTTTTTTTCGCAAAAAATAAAATCAAAAAGATATTCGTAATTCAACTTAAACGAACAGCAAAAACATGAAATCTCCACGTGTTTTGTGCAATATAATCGATTCCCTCCCGAAATTTGTGATCGTCGATAGTTTTTCCCCGTTATTTTTTGTTTGTTTGTTTTGGTACTTCGGCCCCGTACCCGGAGGAAGAGTAAATATCAGCTTAGTTGTGTTTGTTAGTATTGTGCCACGTGGACATAAATGATTAAATTTGAGTATTTTTCCGCTTTGTCGCGAGTGAAATGATGATTATAAGCAGTTTAGAAGTCGATATAGAGTCGCCTCATAGCGGGGGATTTTGATTATTGACAGAGTGTGGAGAGAGAGAAAAAAATGAAACCAGTGCAATGTAGAAAACGGCCATTTGCTGATCAGAAGCAAAGAACGAAACTAACGCGCATGCGCGCATGAGTGGCTGGCATATAATTTCAGATGCACTCACCACGTCGTGTACAGATGAAGAGCTGTGAAGTCTTTTTTCTTCCGCGAGGTGCGTTACATCGTGTCGCAAAATAATTTGTATGTTGCATTCGTCAAGTCTGTTCAGACCTGTCATGTTGCGTACGCCAAAATGAATCGGCTGGATAGGTCGGTGGTGTAGAGCATAGAAAAGCACTTGAGTCAATCTGACAGAGCGACGAATGCGACAAAAGTTCTTTTAGAGTAGTTTGAGACTTGAGCCAATTTTGTTAAATTATATATAGCAGCAATTCGCTGCAATTCATGTTGTGTTTAATTCATATTGAGGAGTACCTCAGCTATCATTCCATGAAAAAACATCATTTTAGTTTACATTGTTACCTACGACTTATTAAAAATTTGCTCTAGAAGTTGTCATATTTCACACAGATACGTCGAACTTATCAAAATGCTAAAAAAAAATTTTCTGCAACAATACGTTGTAAAAATATTTTTCTAAAAAACATCAATGTTTACTTAACATATATAAATTGTTAACCTTGTGGTAAAGGGCGATACGGTCAAAATTTGGTCAATATCAACTTGACGTATTTCTTTCAATTTTGTATTTAAAAAACCTTAACACCCCTCATTTTGAAGGTGTGTGTGTGTAGAATGTTGCTCCTATTTTGATTTTGGAATTCACTCTTCAGTTGTCAAAATGCCGTCCAAGCAAGAAGAGCAGCGTATCAAAATTTTGCTCGCGCATCGCGAAAATCCGAGCTACTCGCACGCAAAGTTGGCAAAATCGCTAAAAGTTGCCAAATCAACCGTTACAAATGTAACTAAAGTGTTTGGGGAACGTTTGTCGACAGCCAGGAAGTCTGGATCGGGGGGAAATCGAAAACCGGAAGCCGCTGAGACGACAAAGAGAGTTGCCGGTAGTTTCAAGCGAAACCCTAACCTATCTCTCCGAGATGCCGCAAATAAGCTGGGTGTATCGTCTACAACCGTGCATCGAGCCAAAAAACGAGCCGGACTATCGACTTACAAGAAGGTAGTGACTCCAAATCGCGATGATAAACAAAATACGACGGCCAAAGCGCGATCCCGGAGGCATTACACGACGAAGTTTGACTGCGGGGTAATGGACGACGAAACCTACGTCAAAGCCGACTACAAGCAGTTTCCGGGACAGGAGTTTTATACGGCAAAAGGAAGGGGAAAGGTAGCAGATATTTTCAAGCACACGAAACTGTCAAAGTTCGCAAAGAAATATCTGGTTTGGCAAGCCATCTGTACCTGTGGCTTGAAAAGCAGCATTTTCATAGCTTCCGGGACTGTCAACCAAGAAATTTACGTGAAAGAGTGTTTGAATAAACGTCTGCTGCCTTTCCTGAAGAAACACGGTTGTTCCGTACTGTTTTGGCCGGATTTGGCATCTTGCCATTACGGTAAAAAGGCCATGGAGTGGTACGCCGCCAACAACGTGCAGGTGGTTCCCAAGGACAAGAACCCTCCCAACACGCCAGAGCTCCGCCCAATTGAGAAATACTGCGCTATTGTCAAGCGGAACCTAAAGAAGACCAAAAAAACTGCTAAGGACGAGCAGCAGTTCAAGGCAAACTGGCTTTCTGCGGCGAAGAAGGTGGACAAGGTGGCTGTACAAAATCTGATGGCAGGGGTCAAGCGTAAGGCCCGGCAATTCGGATTTGGAAAAGCGGAAGCCTAACTGAATATTTTTCCTGAATTTTATACTAATTGAACTTGAAAAAGAAATTTAATTTGATTTTTTAAATAAACGATTTCACCGATTTACACGCGTTTTCCCTTGACCAAATTTTGACCGTATCACCCTTTATAAAGCCTTTTACTAACGCGTCGCTTAAGGGAATGCAAATGATATAACAATGTTTCGCAAGTTGCTTTTCAACACAAGCGACGTATCTACATTATTCCCAAAAAGTGCAAAAGTGATGTTACACCGTTTTGTAAAAAGTTAGTAAAAACTTTAAGAATAATCCATCAAAAAGTTCATCAAATATGGGCATATATACATGACTTTGTAATAACATGCCATGAACAACACGTTTGTTAACATTTTACGACTTACGTCCTTTTTAAAAAGTACTCGAGAATTGAACAAATTTGTTGCAATCGTGCAGGAGATTCAATTGATTTTGAAATAATAAAAAAATGGTGAGAAATTTGACAAGAAATGGGGAACGGCATCGCCAAAGACAGTTTCAATTTGAATGAGTTGCAGTTGCAGCACATATAATATAAATTTATGTTAAAATGAAAAGCAAATTATTAATTATTTTGACTTCTTTTCATACTGAGAACTTATTTCATATATTTTAGGATAAAAGCACGAATAAGAATAAGTAAGAACAAGAAAGAATAAAATAAACAAGTAAGAGTAAGAATAATGCGTGCATTAAAAAAAAGCGACTAAAGGTTCCGATTTTTCGTGCGATTACCCTGCCACCTGGTGTTCGGTCCACTGGTCAGTAGTCAATGTATATTAGTTGTCCTATATACTGTGAAAATTTGACAGCTCCATCTGTTTATTTACGGCAGCCATGGCGAGAATAGTGAAAAAACCTCGATCTATGGTTTGTTTGAACTGCTTGCTCCATCCAGGCCTAAAAAAAATCGGCCATCGTGGCCCGCTTTGTGTCGGCCGAATATGATCGCGGAAACATCTACAAGACTCTGGAATTTCTGGAGAAGGGAGAGTCCATCGAGCGAAAGCCTGGTTCCGGCCGTCCGACCGTTTTAAGCGACCGGAGGGTTCAACCGAAGCTCAAACGGAAGACGGGAGGCAAGATGGCCATTTCTTTCCGTGCGTTGGGCCGGGAGGTTGCTGCGACGATCAAGAAGTATTTGGCCAAAATAGATATCCCCAAGCGGAAGCGTCAGTCCTAGCCAGCCGTGTCGGAGAATCAAGTAGTAACACAGAAACAACGGCTGAAGATTCTGGTCAAAGAGATCTTCCAAGACGAAGCGAAACGTGCCCAAGCAAGTCAACCCTCCCAACGTTCCCCAGCTCCGCCCAATGGTTCTGGGCCAATTTGAAGAGGAGAGTATATTCAAATAATTTCGTGGCCAAAATCACGGATGATTTGATCAGAAATGCGACCAAGCAACTGAAGAGTATGCATACAAGCTTCTTTTTTTTCACCTATGACCAAAGTTCCGGCTAACTGCCGTAAGGCAGACGTATTTTTGTGAAGTTTTTAATTTCTTAATGAATAAAATGCAATTTGGGTTGTTAAAATATCTTTTTCCGTTCTTTTTTACCATCCATCCGAGAATAGTCACTTTTGTAATGCGATTATTACGTTATTTTTGATAGGATAAGTATCCAGAATATGAGAAGAAAAATTAGTAATTTCCTTTTAATTCCAACTATAAAGGTATGTTGTCACATTGAGCAGATAACTCGGAATACGTATTTCGATCTAGATTTCGGTATTGCTTTGGTCTTTGAGCCTGATGAAATGGAATAAACGGTAATTAGCAAATTTTTGATAATAAATTTTGCAAATATTACCATTTTTGACACAGCGGCAATGCTTAACAACACCTATTTTTGTTCACACAGTTTGCCTTTGACAGTTTCCGAAAAGGAAGCGAAAAATAACACCAGATTGGTTTTTGAAAGGAGCAAAGGGATTTCGCCAGGAGCGAAAATTAAAACCATTCTATTTTATGTTTTATATTTCGTCACCTTTTATTTTATAAACAAACACCGTCATACACATGCGTGTAGGCATGTTTTTGAGTTCTTTCTTCGTTTTATTTATCAATTCCTCTTCAGTTTTCGCGACAAAACTGTTGGAGTAGGACTTACGCTTCAGGTTGTCCCTGAAATTCTCGATGGGACGCAGCTGGCGAATGTTGGGCGCGTTCGCCGACTTGGGTACCACATCGATATTTAACCGCTCCATCTCCTCCAACGATCGCTTCGAGTAGTGGGCCGACGCCAGATCCGGCCAGAACACCGCAACTTCCGGCAGGCATTTCGTACTATAAATTTCCCCGTTCACGGCCAGTCCGGAGCGAAAGAAGAGCGTCAGCCACAGCAGCACCTTCTTGGAGAAATTGGTGTGTGAAATGAACTTCACCTCGGAGCTCACTTCCTTCGTGGGGGAAGTAAAATACGAAGTGCCCTGCCAGTCGTTGCCATCCAGGGTGAGATAGGTCTCGTCGTCCATCACCACCGCCACGTCGCGATTCGCCGGGAAAATCGAGTTGACCATCTTATCCAGCCGCTGCCGCTGCGTCATTGCCTGCAGCTCCGAAACCAGTGGACGCGACTTCCGCTTCCTGACATGTATGTTCATGTTCACCAGGTACTTTTTCACTGTTTGGCCGGTTGAACCGACCTCCCGGCTAAGCGCACGCAGCGATGTAGCCACTTTTCCCTCGGTATTCCTCTTCAGCATCCTTTGGAGCTTCTTGTCGTTGAGGGTCGTCGGCCGTCCGGAACCGAGCTTTCTTTCGATGCTCTGATTGTTGTCTAATAGTGCCAAGATGTTGTAGATGCCGGAACGAGCGTATCCGGCGTTCAAAAAGTGCCGCACGATGTCCGTTTTCGACGCGGCGGGGTGCCGTTCTTTGGACGCGCACACTTCGGAACGGAGTTGCCTCACTGTTTTTGCCATCACGGTTAGAGTTCGACTGATAGAGCTGTCAAATTTGGTCTGCTGACTCATGGGTTTCTATGATTTATACTGCATGGGTAGTTTTGCCAGTGCGGGTGAAGGTTAACCCATGAAAAATCGGTGTCCATTTTTTTTAATGCAAACGTTAGTAGTGTGCAAGAAATGATGGGTTTAAAAAGTTCAAAAATTCTTTCGAAAAACGGATGAATATTTTTAATTGTATTTTTTAGCCTGAAGCTTTTTAAAAATCCTACAAAATGATATCCTAAGATTTTTTGTACATTATTTCCTCTAGGAGAAATCACCCCAGAGTGCGGACAAATTCTAAATGGATCAGACTTTACATAAACATGAAAACATGAAATAACATGTATTTTGATTCTTATAACTTAACTATTTGAACTGAAAAAAGTGAAAATGGGGCATTGATTCGTGTGTACGATCAATTTTGTGAGCTGCAACAGTAGTAGTGCTTTGTTGGTATTTTTTGCTTAAAATGGTGCTCACGGTACATAAAAAAAGGTGGCAAAGAAACAAAACATATCTATCGCAGCGATACCGACAAAACTTTGATCGGCACACCAGCCTAAGTGGGAATCTATCTATGATTGTAAGCGACTTCCGTAAAATAGAACACACTGGCCTTATTTGAAGATATAATGTAGGAAGCTGCTATATCTACCCTCTTTAAACCCAGGTTAATATGTGGAAAACCAAACAAATGGACTTAATTTCATGCCAAAATTTGAGTAAATACCTAATTTTCCAAGACCAGTATCTCCCTCAACCTTAATGATTCTAATAGTTGAAGTAATATATGTTGATATGCCCTTGAAGACACACCACCAAATCTTCGATTACCTAATTAAATCGAAATGGAGCTACAACGGCCTTCGGCCCAATCAACAACCTGATTAAAACCGCGTGGATAATCAAACTCAGACTCCTCATCGTAACGATAATCCCAATTAAATTCCAATTGAATTGAAAACAGCCCCTGGCAGACAACAGTTTCACGCTGATTGCGATACAGGAAACGAGGAAGCAGAGCAGCCCTCTAACCTTAAGAGAGATCTTACCTCATCCAGGTGTCCTTCGCGAAGCTGTAACCTGCCCCGAATGGGTCGCAAAAACGTACAAGTTCATCGGAAAAAGTTCCACGAATGTATTGGTGTGGATCTGTGTTATCATCATTAGTGTGTCGCATTCTATTTGGCTTCATGAAAAATTTAAAGTGCTGTCTCCACCAGGTCTCAATCGACAAAAAAAAGGCCATACAAATGGGAATTTCCCACCTGGACCTGTGCGACAGTGCGCATTGTCGTCGACCTGGTAGCTATCGAAAGGAGAGGGTGTTTGGATTGGATGGCGGAAAGGAAAGGGAAATCACAATCTTTATTTAGCTTCTATGCCTTTGTGCTTCTGGGTGCG
Organism: Aedes koreicus; assembly: GCA_024533555.2. Taxonomy (NCBI): domain Eukaryota; kingdom Metazoa; phylum Arthropoda; class Insecta; order Diptera; family Culicidae; genus Aedes; species Aedes koreicus. Next base: position 126,321 of record JAHHFK020006046.1, on the reverse strand, counting down.
TCGGGCGGATCGCAGTGGGACGAGATACTATGATTGTGTGACGGTTTGAGAGAGAGGGAAGTTGCTCGCGGGGGCATAAACCAGGATATGGCAGAACAACAGAAATGCGAGAAACGAAAAAAAAAGTCAGGAAAATTACTGCCGAGCTGGCAGAAGTCAGCATGGAAAAATATATTCACGCTGGATGGAAAGTGTCTTCGGTTACAGAGGGATAATTAGATTCCATTTTTCCACATTTACTTAGGAAGGTGTTGCCAGGAAATATGATAATGGCCTGGTGGTGGTGTTTGAAGAAGTTGTAAGCATTTCTCCGGGAGATTCTGAGATTGTTTTCCCGCGTGGGTATTTGTGAAGTACTTTTTCTTGCCATCCGATCGACGAGTTCTGCGAAGAATCTCAAACCGGGAAAAGTTTACTTGCTTTGTCAGTTATTTCGCCGCAGGAGTTCTTACATTTCTACGTTTAAAACCCAGCTGGATTTTCAGAGTTACAATTCAATTGTTGTGTAATTTCGTTCCTTCAAAATGTTTGAATTTAAATTATGCAACATCACCTGTTATCAACGTGAGCAAGTCCCAATTCTTAATCTTATCACGCAACATCAGCATCATAACAGCCGGTAAGATTGAGCAATAAATTGCCATTATTTTTCAAAGAATATTTTCAGTACCTTACGGGGATGTCATGGCCTGCTTTTAAAAACAACCATTTGTCATCCGCTATTGATTACAGTTTTTCCACTTCAGTTCACCACCCTCTGCGACGAGAATACTGAAAAGGAGCGACCAAACGTTGAGAATCTTTTCCCCATACATATTATCTCATATTTGTCACCCGCATTGCCGTATACGCTGTTTATTTCCCAATTACTCGACATTCTGGCTTCTTTTCCACCATGCGGCCGGTCGAACGTCTTTCTGTTAGCAGAGAAGGTTTTCTTTTTTGACATTGTTGCAGGGCTCACCACGTGGCTCCACTTCATCACGACGGGTTCGCCCGGCTTCGTGAATGAGTTCTGGTCGGTGGTGCTTGGAACTGGCAATGAAAACACGAAAGCGCGTTCGGCCCATACTTCACGAACGCTTCAATATATCACAAATAATGGAAACAAATAAATCATCGACCGTTTTCTAACGAGCTCGATGTTGGCAACTTCTCCAGTGATATTTCCGTTCATTTTGGGTGCCTTTGTAACGCTGTTACTTTTAATAATACAACATGTTCTTGGTATTTTTCCATGAAAACATGGAGACGTTTATGACCCTTACATAAGCGCTTTAAGTTTGCTCTTTGTAGACAGGTTTTTCATAGATAATAGTCGACTTATTTTGTCTTATCCTTGGACTAAAATATTATAATGAAAATGTATGTACAGTATGAGTAATCATTTATGTCGGTGTTTTTTAAACATGTGTAACTTTGGATGGGTTAATCACTCAACACGGTTTGCAAGTATGTTTTCAATGATGGTGGGTGTTGGCCAAATTTGGATTTTTCAGAAATAATCCTAAACAGGCTATAGAGTATTTTTCATACATCTAGTAACCTAACGTCCGTGCTCCATCACAATATTTTCTATTGTGATGTGTCCGACTCGATGGGTAAATTGAACTGAAGTGAGTTTGAAAGAAGGGGAACTTGGAGTAGAGCACACGTACCCACTGGTTGACACTAAATATTGGCCAACGTGCTTTTGCACATTTGTTTGAGGATTTGTTAAGCGACACAGGTTTCCAAATCCAAAATTCGGATGCCGTGCTGCATCGGTGCCCGGACTTTTTGTTCATGAATCTGGACACTTTTCCAATCACAAACTAGCCCGCAGTTGTCAGCTTGTAAATTTGCCATAATAGCGTATTAGCGATGAATCTGAGAGGGTTTATTCATCAATTTCTTTTGCAATTTTTCCAAGTTCTAACATTCCGCCCACTTGCATGTTGGGCGGTGGGAGTTTCTCTAGTGATTTGGAATCGGTGGTTTGCGAGTTTGTAGTTGGGTTATTACAGGATGCTTGGGGAGGGATACATTGGGGGTGGCTGAGCGGAGGATATGAATAGAAGTGGGCTTTCGGATGATTTGTTTATGGATCAGACCAATAATGAACCTTCAAACATTATATTTACTCTCTGGCAATAGAGGTTGACAGTAACAGTACACGCAACAACAAAAAACCGCAGTAGAAACTACCATTTCGAGGGTTAGATTAAGCGCAAACACCAACAATTTTCACCTGACTATAAATGCGTTTGATTTTACCATGCCTGCGATTAGATCAACCATGGTGCGGTTGATATCACTATGAGGTCTGTCAAATATACCACAAATGTTGAAGGTTGTACCATAAATGTAGTGATTTTGACTGAAATTTCATGGTAGTTTTGAAAATAGACAAAGTCGGGTAAAATGGTAGTTTTAACTACAAGATTTTTTTTCTGTGTATAGAGTGGCTTTTCAGGATTAAGGGAAACAACTGAGTATTGTAGTCATTTATTCAATGAAATGTTCTCACTATTCTCATTCATTGCTCATTTCAGCCAAAAGTGTCCAACACATAGTTATAATCAACCATCGACAGCTCGCAACAATAACTCTAACCCATGTAGCACACTACGATCATAATTAGTTGTAGTAACTTGATTATGACTAAGCAAGTCATATTTATGTTATCTCAACCGAATGGCAACAAGTGTGTTACTAGGGTAGTATCTTTTCATAGAAATGGATGTGCCCTTCAAACATCCGAGGGACGACAACGATTCTACTTGTGTCTTTGTTCTTTATTTTGTTTCTTTTCAGGCAACAAACAATGTATTTCTACCAAATTTTGAAGACAATATCTAATATCTCTTTATTTCTCAAAACTTTTTAAGTAATAATACTTCAATTGGGCATGAAGATGAGTGATTGTACCAAAAACTGGACGAACGCCTGCGGAGTTGGGTACAGACGACTCGTGAGGTAGTAAGTGCTCTCAAGGACGTGGAGCAAGACAGGTAATTGTTACCCATTGTATCTATATTAATAACATTTATTTTTAATAGGTTTGCGTCGACCATAAGTTGAATCGGTTCGCCGATGTAAGTGGTTCGCCGGGTAAGATGGGTCGGGGGTGAGGTACATAATTAATTGTGATCAAAACTATTCGTTCGCTATGCTCATCGGGCCACCCTATCTTGGAACAAATAAACCACTGTCCCATTTTGTAAGTGACTCCAGCGGCATCCGTACTGTTTGTGTAGATCGGCCCAAGTTGGCCCTCAAGCATTGAGATGCATTACCTTGGTTTCCTAATGAAATACCACTATACTCTTTGAGTGACCTCAATAGCATCCTTACTGTTGGTTTAAATCGGTCAAAATTGACTTTTCGGCATTATTTAAAATCACTTTGTTTTCCCAATGAAAAACTACAATCACACTTTGTGAGTGGCCCCAATAGCATCCTTATTGTTGGTTTAAATCGGTTCAATTCGGAAATCGGTACTAATTACCCCTGGCAGCTTATCGTTTACCAAAACGAACCCTGCTGCCACCCAATCATCTTATCCAAAATTCCAGTGATTTGTTGTGGAAGTGCAGTGGATTCCGCGGCTTCCAATAAAGCGAGTATCACGTCAACATATTCCTACCCTTTCCTTACTTGACCTGCATTAAAGAATGTGCACACCAAAAAGTAGTCGTCGGAAATGCCCTAATGCAGTCTTCTCCGTGTACGCTTTGCTAATCCGATCACTACTACATGAATATTAATGTATGTGTGCTATGATGAAGACGTCGTTTGGCTACAGTAACCTTTATTCAGTAAAATGGCGTCGAATCAAGAACGCGTGCGCGAAGCAATTTTGCACAAAAGAGTGGAAAATCCAGATATGTCGCACGGCGATATTGCCAAGTCATTAAAAATCGCAAAATCGACGGTTACTAAAGTGCTAAAAAACTTTCAGCAGCGCTTAACTTTAAAGAGAAAGGTCGGTTCCGGAGGTAACCATGATTCTCGTTTCGTCGCGGAGAGGAAGAAAGTGATTAAAGAATTTAAGAAGAAACCGAATATCTCCGTTCGTGATGTGGCGAAAAAAGTGAAAATGTCTCCATCGTTCGTCCAGAAAGTGAAGAAAAGTGCAGGCTTGAAATCATTCAAAGTAGGTGTTGCTCCAAATCGTAACGACAGCCAGAACAAGAGCGCAAAATCTCGATCGAGAAAATTATATGACACTATGCTGAAGGAATACGACTGCATAATATTGGACGACGAAACATATTGCAAAGCTGACTTTAAGCAGATACCGGGACTACAGTTTTATACCTCGTTGCAAAGAGGAAATGTTGCTGATCGTTTTAAGCAAAAAAAATTGTCGAAGTTCCCAAAAAAATACCTCGTATGGCAGGCAATATGTGGATGCGGTCTCAGAAGCGACATCTTCATCACGACTGGCACTCTAAATGGACAAATTTACGTAAAAGAGTGTCTGAATAAACGACTGTTGCCGTTCATTCGGGAACACAACGGTTCGGTGCTGTTCTGGCCTGACCTGGCATCTTGCCACTATGGAAAACTGGCTAAGGATTGGTACATTGCTAATGGTGTAAATATTGTCCCAAATTATTGCAATCCGCCAAATTCGCCAGAACTCCGTCCGATCGAAAAGTATTGGGCTCTGGTCAAGAGGAATCTTCGAAAAACGAATAGCGTAGCAATTGATGAGAAAAGCTTCAGGCGTAACTGGCAGAAAGCTGCAAAATTGGTGACGGATGACACTGTGCAAAAACTGATGGAAGGTGTCAAACGAAAGGTGCGGGCATTTGGATATAACAGGTCAAATTGACTTAACTGTATATGTTTTATATTTGTATTTTTATGAAGTCTTAAATAAATGATTTACTTTTGATTTTCTCATATTTTCCATTTAATACCACTAATTTCCCGTTGACTACTTTTTGGTGTGCACATTCTTTAGCTACGATCGAATTTAGTTCGCTTGACTGTCGGATACGAACAATAAAATCTAAACGCTTAGAAAAAAGTACCCAAAAGGTTTTTTTCGCCCATCTCGCATGTTTTGTGCATTAAGTTAAAATTAGGTTTAAGACGAAAACTCAATTTTGGATAATTTCATTTCAAATACCAATGGGTAAAATTTACCTAATGTTGGATACCAACATTTCAAGTGCCAATGGGTAAAATTAACCTATTGAATTATCGAATTAATTGGGTGAAATTTTCTCAACCATAAGAAATCGAAAATGAAATTATTTAGAATATTAAAACACAAGGACAAATACTTAAATCGATCATTAAAGATTATTTATTCTTTCGAATATTAAAACACACGGACAAATAGTTAATTCGATTAACAAATTTTGTTAAATCGGTGCAATAAAACAATAAAACAGCTCATTATTTCTACATAAATACGTTGGCAATCCAAATGTAATAGCATTGCTAACAATGCTGCCATTTCGTGGATTTGGATAGTCGGATAACCGAAGAGAACCGCAACGAGCAAATAATGCGTACGCAGTCAACCAGACCAACAAATAAATGACAATCGTTGAAAATACTCAACCGTTCAATGAGCGAAATTGAGTTGTTTTGGTCTTCACATTAAAATATGAGTAAGTTAGGTTTGAAATACCAGTTTGCAATAGTTAATGGTCCTCATTAAATTTTCAAAAATTGTTGATAATATAGATCATTAAGCAAATAACGAATAACAATGTTGTAGTTCGCGACGTGAACAAACCCGCCAATTAAAAATTTTAAAATTGGAATGAAATATCGAACACCAAAAACACCGAAATTTGAGTGTATCTATCATTACTGACTAGATGGGTGAATCAATTCAATTTTTTAATTCACCCAACTGGTAACCTCACTTGAAAGAACACAACGTTGAGTTTATTTTTACTTAATTTTGGTCAAATGTTTCTTAGCGTGTGGATTCAGAATTACTAAGCAATTCACCAAAAATAAGTCCTCTTATCTGATTTACAACTCGTTACCACTTTTCTCGACTCTTTGGATACCAAAAGAAAAATCCGCTTTACATAAAAATAAACTGAATCTAACAAATTTTGAAAAAAAAAAAAGTGAGTGTAAATCAAAATGTTCAATGAAGAAACTACATGGAAAAATCAGTAATTTATATCCCGAACAGAGAAAAAAAAATCTAGTTTCTTCATTGAACATTTAATGTGCTTATTGGGTTAGTGTTTTGAGTTGTTTACTCCTATACCATCAAAAATTTGCACAATCTAACATTTTACAATCGCTAATGGCCTCGTAAGATTGAAGTCGGTTTCTGGAAGGGAGCAAACGATTTGAGTTTTGACTTAGGTCGCTTGACAGCTAATCGTTAATATTTGATAGATTCTCTGTCGAACGGCCTAAGCCAAACGTCAAATCGCTTGCTCCCTACGAGAAACCGAGCTCAACCGAGACGGCCATTTCAAAAGTCCTCGTGTTCTCTCCGCGTCTTATTTTGTTTTGGTAAAAAATCAATCCTGACTCGCGTCGCGAGAAAACCAACGTGTTCGAGGGAGTGAAAATCAAGAAAAACATTAATACGGAGCTGATTTCAAGATAATAGCCCACAATATTTTTCATAGAAGGTAAAGAGGCGAACAGTGTGAAGCCAAAAATACGTTATCGAGCCGTATCGCCGCAGCTCCGGCTTGTTGTCAGCTGCGAATGTTATTATAAAAGCAACACGCAACTTTGGTTTGCTGCAACCTGAACAGGATAGGAAAAAAGATCGTCTGTTGACAAGAAAGCGAGATTTGTGGCTTGCAACTATTATTTTTGATTACAATAGAATGATTTTCAAATATTACGAAGTAGAGATACTTTGATCTAATTAGACATAATTTTGGCCTGAAAGTGATCCTCAATTCACGCACTGAAAAAAAAAACCACAATATTTTTACATTCGCAACATTTTATTGATGGCAAATGGTTGGGACAAACACATATCGACCTGCTCTTTTGTTGCTAGTTTTTCACGGTTTTTGAAGAATAATTGATTCCTTGGCCCTAACACAACGACATCGAACACGGAACCGAATTTAAATCATACTTGTCAACCTGGTGTTGGTCACTCCCATTGTTAAGCAGCTCAGACAAGATGATGTTTTTAATTTATGTTGGTGGAACTTGCGTAGTTTGTACACCTGTGGTGACAAAGTCATAAATGAGTAAATATTACTGTCTAAACTGTTACCAACAATCAATATGCAACTAGCGATTTGAAATTGGTTCACTGTTGTAGAACCCTTTGGTTCGAAGTACACCTTAAAGCGAGCACCTTGCTATACATATTTGCGCCTTTGCTTTGATTTGCTGTGTTATTTTGACAGAATATTTGAATGTGTGTTCGTGTGAGTTCATTATTAGGGGCGTATTATTAAGCTTGGGACCGAGCTTGAGACCGATGTGCTAGTACTGACTGAGCCAAGAAAAAAATCGTATTTGTTCGGGACCTACTGGTCTTAGAGTTAGTCTATGCTGTTAAAGGGCGATACGGTCAAAATTTGGTCAATATCAACTTGACGTATTTCTTTCAATTTTGCATTTAAAAAACCTGAACACCCCTCATTTTGAAGGTGTGTGTGTGTGTAGAATGTTGCTCCTATTTTGATTTTGGAATTCACTCTTCAGTTGTCAAAATGCCGTCCAAGCAAGAAGAGCAGCGTATCAAAATTTTGCTTGCGCATCGCGAAAATCCGAGCTACTCGCACGCAAAGTTGGCAAAATCGCTAAAAGTTGCCAAATCAACCGTTACAAATGTAATTAAAGTGTTTGGGGAACGTTTGTCGACAGCCAGGAAGTCTGGATCGGGGGGAAATCGAAAACCGGAAGCCGCTGAGACGACAAAGAGAGTTGCCGGTAGTTTCAAGCGAAACCCTAACCTATCGTCTACAACCGTGCATCGAGCCAAAAAACGAGCCGACTATCGACTTACAAGAAGGTAGTGACTCCAAATCGCGATGATAAACAAAATACGACGGCCAAAGCGCGATCCCGGAGGCTGTACACGACGATGCTGACGAAGTTTGACTGCGTGGTAATGGACGACGAAACCTACGTCAAAGCCGACTACAAGCAGCTTCCGGGACAGGAGTTTTATACGGCAAAAGGAAGGGGAAAGGTAGCAGATATTTTCAAGCACACGAAACTGTCAAAGTTCGCAAAGAAATATCTGGTTTGGCAAGCCATCTGTACCTGTGGCTTGAAAAGCAGCATTTTCATAGCTTCCGGGACTGTCAACCAAGAAATTTACGTGAAAGAGTGTTTGAATAAACGTCTGCTGCCTTTCCTGAAGAAACACGGTTGTTCCGTACTGTTTTGGCCGGATTTGGCATCTTGCCATTACGGTAAAAAGGCCATGGAGTGGTACGCCGCCAACAACGTGCAGGTGGTTCCCAAGGACAAGAACCCTCCCAACACGCCAGAGCTCCGCCCAATTGAGAAATACTGGGCTATTGTCAAGCGGAACCTAAAGAAGACCAAAAAAACTGCTAAGGACGAGCAGCAGTTCAAGGCAAACTGGCTTTCTGCGGCGAAGAAGGTGGACAAGGTGGCTGTACAAAATCTGATGGCAGGGGTCAAGCGTAAGGCCTGGCAATTCGGATTTGGAAAAGCGGAAGCCTAACTGAATATTTTTCCTGAATTTTATACTAATTGAACTTGAAAAAGAAATTTAATTTGATTTTTTAAATAAACGATTTCACCGATTTACACGCGTTTTCCATTGACCAAATTTTGACCGTATCACCCTTTACTGTGAAGTTTAAAATGCGTATAATGTATTGGTAAAATTGGCGTCGACTATTATTCTGACATTATAGTATATATTGAATCAACTATCTTGAATGGACATTTTGACCATGATTATAGTCGATTGAAAATCATTATTTTGCCCTAGTCATTCCAATCCCCAATAATGATAAAATTGACTATCAAACTTTTCTCTGTGTGAGCAAACAGTACTCAATAAAAGAGTATATTAGTTTTACCGTGGATACAGGGTAGAATGAATTAACCAAATTGAAAGGTAAAATATATTTTAATTGCCTTTTTTATCATCAGATGGTTCTGTTAGAGGCACTACACGGGTCGCCTATCATGTATATGTGTAAAAAGGAAGAGACTTATATTGTTAATGTAGAATATTTGCTGGAACTACATTTCGACAGACACCATATCGAAAGTTGGTTGATTAATAACAAAGGGATTTTAATCGATTAATCGATTATTTTCTATCTGTCAAGTTTAAGGTGAATTGCTGCTGCTGCTCTGTGTATTTTTTCCTATCTTTTATCTCTCTCTCTCTCTCATTCGCAAACTTACCTCGCTATTTCAAATTGATAAATCTCGATTGTTAGTTAATGAGCATCGAATCGAACTCCATCAGATTGCACACAGCAATGAAGCATACAAACTGATATGATGAAATATTCAATATGTAGTACAGATTCTGAGTTATATCAATACTAAATTTTGAGGTAATGGCTGCCGTCGAGAATGCTTTAGCGTAAGCCCTTAAGTAAAATTAAGATTAATTGGGGCACAGCCTTAATAGATCAAAGAGAACCATGGGGTGGAATCAATATAAAATTGCTCTGACAGAATACAACAACGGAATACGAAAATCTGAGCGATTGGACTGGCGGCGTACATGTGAAAACATTGAAAACACTCCTGTGGTGGCAAGACTGCAAAAAGTCCTCTTGAGAGATCATACAAATGGCATAGGCACTGTAAAAAAAAATGACTGCCATACTTCTAACTGATTTGAAACTTTGGAGGTCATGATGCAGACACATTGTCCTTGTTCAGTAGTAATCGGAAACAATGATAGAAACATATCAGAGTGCTCTAGTGATCAGGAAATACATCAATGGAATATTCCTACAGAATGGCGTCAAGTGCGTGTTGTTTTTATACCGAAGGCTAACAAAATAGATAAGACGTCTCCTAAATCATTTCGACCAGTAAGCCTATCGTCAAAAATGCTTAAAATAATGGAAAAGCTTATTGATCATCAAATCACACACAACAATCCCGCATAACTGGTGTTCCTCCCGAATCCGACCGGAAAAAGACGATGAGGTGCGCAGCAGGCTAGATGGTTAGACCAAGTGGAGCAAGATCTTTAAGTGTGGGCTACTATGGGAGACAAGTAGCCCTCAACTGAGTTTCGTGGCGACCATCATAAGTAGGTACGAAGTAATAAGAAAACTAATGAAAGCTTTTCAAGGTTCAGCCAATCGTTGAAGTGTCAGAGTAGAAGGTGCTCGAAACTTAAGTTCATTTTGGGAAGTTTATCGTTACAGATGGATAATCACGACTAGCTTATGAAAACTGCGTATTTGAAAATTGTATCCAGCTTTACCGAATTTGTTTTCAAAGTATCTCGAATACGGATGCACATACTAAGCTGCAGTTTGTTACATTTCTCTTGAAAACAAACTTAAAAGTCATATTCTATTACTAAATTACTAAAGACATCAAATCTCTATCTCAACATCATAAAATCTCACATTTATTCACAAATATATTGCCTTCGAACGATGAAGCTTGTCACATCCACCAACTTTGCCAAAGACGGCATTGCTCTAGCTCCAGTTGAGTTCAGTTGATAGCCTTAAAATCGACTTTTTAACTTCCGTGGACCGATGGAAAAAGCACTGTTCTTCCATATTGAAGAAATGTACAAAGTTTGCATGAAAATCGAAGATAGCCCTACACAATGTCAGATTTGCCAGAGAATTGAACACAAGGTATTGAAGGTGGAATAACCTTCGAAACATTGTAATCGTTAACATCACGGATATCTCTGCATATGGAAGCATTGATTATCCACACTACATCTTTGATATAGACTGTGTGTAAAGCTGAAGATAAAACTGACCCATTTCTTTCTAGAGGACAATCGCAAAATGCAACATTCAATGTTCAATTCACATTCCAGGAAAAACAAACTCTCTAGCAGTTGTTGTATGTTTCCCTTGGCCCCTTCGTTGGCACCCCCTTCACGCATCCAAAAAGAAGAAATGATTCCTACCGAAAACCAATTCACCTTCTAATGCTCTCGGGGGAAATTTCCCGTTTCCAGTGGATCACGAAGTCCTCACTAGAAAGTTGTCATCCTCGTTGGCAGCAAAAGCATTCAATTTTCGTCAAGGAAACACCCACTCACAAACAAACGTATGACCATGTAGGTGAAGTGCAAAGAACAATCGACCCGTTTCCGCTGGGATACATTCGGAAAGGAAAGGGAACACTTTCATCCGAATCGAATGATAAAAGATGAATAAAGTTACGACTTTGCATTTGCGAAAGTAACAGAAAGCGTTATTTCCACTCACGCAGAAGATACAACCAGGAAACATTGTAGTTCTATTATTATTATTCAAAGCAAATAAGCTCTGGGAAGGGAAGTGTGCTATGGCTCAAGATAAGCAACATTGTAGGAATTTTATTTCCTATGAAAAGGTGCTAGCCGCCGTCCCATTTGATGACCGACATTATGTCCATCCTTTATGAATCCTTCATTCTGAAATTGTATGTTCCGTGTACTCACCCGATAGTAGCCATCCTCCCGCTTGACGTACGGAGCGTATGGAGCCGTCGTCTGGATGACGGCTTTCAAATGCGGCAACTGGCTCTTGATAGAGTAGATCTTCTCCATCTGCTTGGCGTCATCCACCACGACGATGTTGGTCCGGGAGCTTTCCAGCACGTGCTTAACCGATTCGGCGGAATTGGTCGTATACACACCGGTAATGATGCCACTGTAGTGCGTGGGATGGTAGTTGGGGAAATGTGAAGATTGATTACAATTTTGCACACAGTCATTTTCTAGCAATATAAAATAGAAAGAAAGCCTTCCGACGTGATGATACGTACCCAGCGTGAATGGCCGACAGCTCGGAAACAAACCACTCGGGACTGTTGAAGGCAAGTACGCTGACTGTGTGCTGGGGCTCCAGGCCGAGTTTGATGAAAACCTTGGCCATCTTGTGGACGCGGTCGCGGTACTCCCTGGAATGAGACGATACGATTAATCGTGAAGCGTAATATAAACGGAGCGAATGGGTTATTCGAGTCCTGTGTCATGCCGGATAGATGGATGGGATTGGTGATGTGACAATGAACAGCATTATTTTTTTGGCAATTTGCCGCATTGAGTTATTTTTCGAACTTACACTACACAGCAAAAAAAATATGAAAATTACACGTATTGTAAGCCGGTTCAGTTTGAAATTACTGACATTAGGTAAAATTTCCGTTTAAGATCGTGTATATGAGCGAAACGTTGAAGAACGCATTCATATTCAATTAAATTTGTACTACAACCTATGTTTACATTATGCTTTGAAAGTAAAGTGAAACACTTCCCTTTTCAACTCCTTAAAATGAGAGTTTACATGAACGTGTAAAATCCTATGTTCGTTCACCGAAACCAATTAATCATGGCGCCTGATTCTTTTGTTTTTCTTTCCTGCTATCATTCGTTATCCAACACTTGGCACGATCTGAGCCGAAATCTGAACACAGTTGCTAGATTCTAAATGTTTCAAGACAAACTGATTATAATTTATTTTCAAAGCAAGGAGATCAGTGTTATTTTGTTCATGTCGCTTGGAAATGAAATCTTCGGAAGAAAATTTTAGAATATATTAGTGAGTAAATTGAATGATTCGCGAACAAGTTTTGTGTGCCTACAATGGCCCCAATGTTAGGGACATATTTTTTTCTTGATTCCCAACTATGGCCTGTTGTCTGGATAACTTAGTAAAAATGTTTTTATAGGCAAAATTTTCAATGGAAATTTATGAGTTTCGGTTGTATTTTTTCCAAATGGCTCATCTAAACAAAAGGAACAAACCCGGTACAGAGTGAATTATTATGTTTTCACTATCGAACGGCCAAAAAATCATATGTGAAAATCTCTTAAGTATTTCAAAGCAGTTTTAGTTTAGTTTGTTTTGTGAAATTTTATGTTGGGTAAAGCGAATACAGCTGGCAATGCCTTAAATCACAAAATCAGGAAAAAAAAACTCTTACGCTACATTTAATAAAAAAAAATCGATCAAATATGACGAAGTTGCAGCCACAAATAGACCCAATTTGATGCTAATAGACCGACATTACATCCAAACCTCAAATCTGGTGTTTACACCTAGTTACGTGATAAATAGTTTACTAAATAATAACTATCAATTTGATTGATTAATGAAAATAACACTTCTAATGTATGCCCGAGTGTCACAATATTACCACTAATAACCAAAACTAAGCTGATGTAACTCTTCTTCCAGGTGCGGGGGCGAAGCACAAAAACAAAACAAAAAACAGAGAAATACTACCAACACTCACACACTTTGATAGGCAATCGATTGTATTCACGATGGCTTACACAATGCACGCGGAGATTTTATGATTTCACTGTTAGTTCAAGTTAAATTACGAATTATTGTTTGATTTTTTTTCGCGAAAAAAAAAAGCATAATGTAAACATTCGATCTAGTACAAATTTAATTGAATGGGAATGCGTTTTTCAATGCTTTTCAACGTTTCGCTCATGTATATGATATTAAACTGACATTTCAACTAGTATAAAGTAAAACATTGATGTATTCCTCAAATTGAACCGGTTTACATTAAGTGTAATTTTCATATTTTTTTGCTGTGCAGTTAATAAAATTTTGTAATTTTCAATTGAATTTCATGCACATAATTGGAGCATTGAATAAGATTTAAAACTACAGTTGAAAATAAAATTATAGGGATTAAATATTACGTTTGACTTTAATTTTACACGACATGAAGGCATGTCATGTAATTTTCAACTACATTGAATTTTTGCATTTTTGGTCTGAAATTAACTATATAAATAAAATAAAATAGCCCATTTAGTATGCCGAAATGTGTCTTGTTCGTTTTGTTGAAAGCATTTTCTTGTTCAAGAATCAACGAAAAAAAAATACCATTCTCAACTATTTTTTTTTTCATTAATTCCATCTCGTTGAGCTGCTTGATGTTTCTCAATCACTATTAATATTGATCATTTCAAAAATAACAGCAGGTTCACATCCTGGTAAGTCTATTATTGCCGCTTAGGTATACCAACCCTATTTATTTTGTAAATGAATTAAAATCTAGCATCTGCGCTGAGATTTCGGTTAACTTGATTTGCTGTTGGTGAGTGACAGCCATCTTGCGAGGCAACAAAAGAAGCGGGCACTCTGGTTTATTGGCTTAAGTGAACAAGCATATACATCTACACGTTCATGTAGACTTCAATTTCTTTAAGTTGAAAAAAACAGAAAGCTTCATTTTATTTTTACATCGCGATTTGAACATACATTGTAGCAAATATTTAACTGAAGATGCATGCGGTTTTAAATCGTTTTCAATGCTTGATCTTCGTGCACGAATTTAAATTGAAAGTTCAATTTCTTTTTGGAAGTACATTGATATATTTTCCAAATAAGGCCGGTTTCAATCACGCATAATTTTCATATTTTTTTGCTGTGTACCATCCGGATTATAAGTTTTGCTTTGAAGAATTATAAACTAACAACTGATATTTCCGGTCAGATCGTGCCTAGTGCTGGGTAACGAATGACAGCAGATGAAAGCAATAAAAGGTTTGGGCGCCATGGTTCGTTGGTTTCAGTGAACAAACATATAATTTTACACGTTCATGTAAATTCTCATTCTAATGAGTTGAAAAAGGAGAACGTTTGAATTCATTTTCACAGCATAATGTAAATATACGTTATTGAACAAAGTTAATAGATTTTGCATGCGTTTTTCAATGTTTTTCAACGTTTTGTCTATATACATGATCTTAAGTTGAAGTTCTAACCAAAATAACTCAATACATTGATGTATTTTTCAAATTAAGCCGATTTACATCACGTGTAATTTTCATATTTTTTTGCTGTTTTGATATTGATGCTAAAACGCCATGTTGATTGAAAGTAACCAGTTCCTACGAATGCATTCAACTTGCCTTTTTCAATGTTAAACATATTTTATGATGGCCGGAACCCGCTGAAAGCGTTTGACAATTTCTATTCATGAAAATTTCACATAATGTGGCATGTTTCGATTGATCAATGAGCAAATAATTCCTCACTAATATTATATCTCCTCTTGTCTAACTTAAAAAATAAACTTGAATGTAAAATCATCATCTGAAGCAGTTGATGTAAAATTCAATTGAGAAATTATTACACGATGGAACTTCCAAGTCGTGTAAATTTGAAACCTCATGTAATTTTAAAGCTATTTGCATGCTCTTTTTATGTGCATGAAAATAGATTGAAATTTACAAGATAATTTTAACCGTGTATACCAGTTAGGGCAATGCACTGTTAGACAAACACAGTTAAAATTATTTTGTAATTTTCAATATATTTTCAGGCACATAAAAAGAGCATGCAAATAACTTTAAAATCACATGAGTTTTTTAATTTAAACGACTTGGAAATCCTTTCAATATTAATTCAATATAATTTCACTTTTTCTACTTCACATGACTGTATCGTTGATTATTACATGCAAGCTTATTTTACACGATGGAAAGCAAGATACACATGATGAGAGAGAATTTGTTGACTTAAACGTTAATTTGATAGTACAAAAATGCAAAACATAGGTTTCAAGAGACAAGAATAATCGTAAGGAACCAACAATATTAAATATCAAAATATCTTATTATTGATTGATTGGAACCCTTTTATTGAGAAAACTTTCAGACTGGGGTTCATCGTGAAAAAAGACACGCAAATCGTTCGAAACTCGTTAGTTTGATCTATATTGGATAATCTGTGTTGAAAAAAGAAAATGGTGAAGCTTCAAAACTTTCTGAATAAATTTAACTTGAGTACACAGAAAAAAAAATGAATTTTAACAGGCGCGTTAAATTTTCCCTTGTTTAGTTTCAAGCCAAAGGAAGCGTAAACAACAAAATTGTTTGCAATCTCTCATACTACAGACTAAATTCAGGCGTTATCTGGCTTAAATTTACATGATATATCCCATTAATTTCTGCTAAATCTAGCGTTCTCTTTAAGTGCATTAGATAACGCAGAAAATTACATGTGTTTTTCAAACTGTGTACCCGAATAAAAAATTATCATAAATTAACAATTGAATATATTGTAACAGAATCTTTAGTATGTACAACTCATAGTATTGTTAACAATGATAAGATGACAATAGGAATTATTGTTACCACAATAGAATCTAATGTAAATTGAGACATCGAAAATACAAAAGGTTATGTATCTTAACTATAAAAAAAATTAATACCAACTACCTTTATTGCTTATCTTGACAGATACGCGTATTTCGTCTACAGTGTGCAGACTTCTTCAGTATCGTGTACTAATACTCGACACTGAAGAAGTCTGCTCATTGTAGACGAAATACGCGTATCTGTCAAGATAAGCAATAAAAGTAGTTGGAATTTAATGGAAATTACTAATCATTCTTCTCATTTTCTAGTTACAGGTATTCCACTTAACAGCTCACACTCTGCAGGATACTATTAATTGTATTAATCAATTAATTTACTATTAATTAAACTCCTAACATATGGAGTGAATTATAGATCTACTGTAATGACAATATGCATTTATCATTTATCTGATTCTTCAACAATAAGATTCATGGTCGGAAATCGATTTTAATGTTATTTTATATTATTGTATTGTTATTTTGTATGGTTATTTTTTATGCATTCCAGATCATCGTGTAACGTCGGAACAACTCAAGGCTCAGCTTTGAAATGCTGCAGTTGTCCCGTAACGTTTTCACTAATGTGAAAGCGATCCTGATAGATGAGGTCAGTATGATAGGCGCGGATGTGCTCAATACCATCCATACGCGTTTAAAAGACATCACTGGCAATTATGGCGATCCATTCGGCGAAATCAATATAATATTTTGCGGTACCGCTAGGACCGTCTACAAGCCAACTGGAAACAACTTTCACGGTGCTATTCTGTGGCAATCCCGTGATTTCTTTCCACTGGTAAAAGTTATGCGTCAGACAGAGATGTGAGATGTGGAGAAATTCAAAAATGAAGCGTTGAACGATCAAGATCCACCGTACTGTACTGCTGACGATGTGTTTGCGGGATACAAAGATGCTAGTCAGTTAGCAAGTCCCCACGTCAAGCTGTACAAAATGAGCGTCGTGGAGACCGGCGGGCTGCCTTATTGGATACGGTTTGCGGTTGGTAACTACCAACGTTGATGTCGAAGATGGTGGATTGGCGAGCAGAAATACATCGAACAGGACGAACTCGATTCTGGGAAGCAGATCGTAAGTGTTCGAGAGTGAGGCGATAGGTGCTGCATTAAGGATTGGGGCGAAATCTGCCGTTGTCGCCAGGCCTGGTATCCTATAACAGGATTGGACTCCCATCTTCAAACGATCGGCTAATGTAAAAATGAGTGGCATCATTAAACGCAAGCGCATGCAGTTTCCGGTGGTCAGTGTATGTGCGTTAACTGTTCATAAGTCGCAATGTGGCACTTTCTCGGAGATTGTACATGACTACAATAAAAGCCAGGATCATCAGTTAGTATACGTTGGATTATCACGTGTCCAGTCAATTCAGGGACTGTATTTAACTAACCCAACCAATGCTTTTAAGTTTCTTCATGCTAGAGGTAGCAACTCACTTAGGATGGTAGACCACAGGAACAAGCTGCAGCGTCTAGAAAACCATCGATTACAAACACTTGGGGATAAATTGCACAAGTGTTCTGCCACCACGTTGATGAGCATCAATGTTCAAAGTTAGAACGCTCACGTGATGGTTATCACCTCAGATCGGATTTTGACAAGCGTGGAATTCCTCGCATCGAGTGAGACTTGACTAGACAATAACTCCTTATTCGAGATTGAAGGATACAACTGCATCGTTCAGTTCAAACGCTGCAATGTGAGAGCAGGTGGTGTGGCAATATATCAGCAGGACAAGGCTACCACTATGGCTGCTTCCCACAATATCCAATAGCTCAGTCAACATCATGACGAGATGTTCAGCGTTGTCGATAATTTCGGGAACATTTGTGCAGCTAAGATATCAGAATGGACACTGAAGTTATTCTTGATTCGTAAGTTGTTCATGTTGGATGTGTAATACAGACAATTCGACTACTTTGTTTTAACAGTGTGACATATATTTGGTGCACCTTTGAATACACACCTTGACTTATCATGTAAAGAGAAACGCCAAATAAATATTATTATTAGTTTTTTTGCACTCGAAAGTAAACCTCGTGTTTTTGTTTTGCTCTGCTGAGAGGTTATGGGCCCAGCGAAAAACCCATAATTTTCGTATAAAAAACGTCGCAGTTTCTCGCGGAATGGAGGACGAAGTGAGATCTCTCCGAATAAGGCCCTTCGATGGCACCGGTTTCAACAACTGGAGCCTCCGGGTACGGGCGTACCTGCAGCAGTTGGAGGTGTTGCACTGCATCGAAAGGGAGGCGGAGGAGGAGCCCTTCTGGAACATTCCGGAGGCGGACGCAGCGGCAGATAAAGCAGCGAAGAAAATTAAACGTGAGTCCCGAGTTAAAGGGGACAACAAATGTCGATCCGTATTGATCCAGTCGATCGGTGACAGTCAGCTGGAATACGTGAAAGACAAGGAGAGTCCGAAGAAGATCTGGGATGTTCTACACAATATCTTCGAACGGAAGAGTATCACCTGCCGATTTCTTCTGAAGA
Source organism: Aedes koreicus (assembly GCA_024533555.2). Classification (NCBI taxonomy): domain Eukaryota; kingdom Metazoa; phylum Arthropoda; class Insecta; order Diptera; family Culicidae; genus Aedes; species Aedes koreicus. The sequence goes on along the minus strand of JAHHFK020006046.1, from coordinate 107,561 downwards.
AGCAGCTTCTGATGATGCGTTACAACGAAAGTGAACCGTTACTGGATCATTTCCTCCGCTCGAATGGACGAAGAGGATATTATTTGTCACTTGATGCTGACAATGCCTGAGTCATATGATGCGGTCACGACGGCATTGGAAGCGGTATCTGAACGGTTAACCATGGATCTGGTTCGGCGTAAGTACCTTGATGTCAAAGCGAAGCGGCGAGGTCAGCGAATCGATGTGATTTCCAAGGAAGCAGCGTTCTCTGGCAAGTCCGGCAAGCAAGGTAAGCTGAAATGCTTCAGTTGTGGTGGTGTCGGACATAAAAAGTTCCAGTGTCCCAAGCGGAACGACCGGGAGCGAGACAGGGAGTCTGCTCCGTCGAAAAAAACGTCGTATAAGGCAAACGTCAGCACGAAAACCGTTTCGTTCGTTGCGGCGGGTTCTCTGGAGATGGTTGCAGTTGGTTCTAGTGCAGAACCAAGTGGTTCTTAGACAGTGGTGCTTCCGAGCATATGTCAAACGATAGTTCGTTGTTCGAAAGCCTTCAGGAACTGGATATGCCGGTAGTGATCCAAACAGCTAAAAGTGGTACCAATTTGCTTGCTCGGTACAAAGGTCGTGTTATTGCTCAGGCTCTAGTAGGTGACGATAAAATCCATATAAACATAGAGGATGTGTTGATTTACCGGAACCATCGCTAAATCCTTTGTCGCTCAGGCGGCTGGAAACAACGGGAACGAAAGTTGTATTTTTCAATGGTCGTGTAAACGGGGAGATTGTGGCGACCGGTAGGCAGTCCGGAAGACTCTATGCGATGGATTTCCAGCGTGAGCGAAGCGATGCTGATGTGAAAGCGCTCGTGACGGGTAAAGTTAGCCGTGAATTGGAGTTATGGCACCATAGATTCGGCCATTTGGGATATGACAACCTCCTGAAATTGGTGAAAAGGAACATGGTCGAAGGTAGGTGGATCGCTTGAAGGATGGATGTGTGAAGTTCCTATGTGAGCCGTGTATCCATGGTAAACAAACGAAGGAGCCGTTCCATAGTCACCCGGAGAAGCGTGCAAGTAGACCTCTGGAGCTTGTACACAGTGACGTGTGTGGACCTGTTTCTCCTGTAGCGTGGGATGGTAGTTCGTATTTCGTCACATTTACGGACGATTTCACGCACGTAGTGGTAGTCTACCTGATAAAATCCAAGGATGAGGTTTTCCAACGCTTCATGGAGTACGAGGCCATGTCAACAGCCCACTTTGGTGTACGGATCTCGCGACTCCGATGCAACAACGGAGGTGAGTACACGGGTAAAACGATGAAGAGTTTTTGTAAGAAGCGGGGGATTCGACTGGAGACGACCGTTCCGTATACGCCGGAACAGAACGGCGTCAGCGAGCGTCTTAATCGTACGGTAGTGGAAAAAGTACGCGCGATGCTTGAAGCTAGTGGTGTTTCGAAGGAACTATAGGTCGAAGCGGTATATACTAGTGTTTACGTTTTGAACCGTAGTCCGAGCGTCGCGGTCGAAGGTGACGTAACTCCGTACGAGTTCTGGAGCGGTAAGAAACCGAATGTTTCGAACTTGCGGGTGTTCGGTAGTGATTGTTATATTCACGTACCGAAGCAACTGCGTAAGAAACTGGACTCGAAGACTGAAAAAGTGAAGTTCTTCGGTTATGCTCCAAACGGGTATCAAGTATGGAACGGTACGAAGGTAATTGTTGCGCTTGATGTTATCTTTAACGAAGATGAACTTGTGTTTCGGCCGTCCACTGAAGAGGACGTTCTGAACGAAGACAATACAATCGTAGTGAAAGAGCGTGTTCGAAAACCGATATCAGTTCACGAAGAAGAGCCGGATGATGAAGGCGATGAAGACCCGGACGAAGAATCGGAAGAAGAATTTCAAGAGGTCGATGAGAAATTGCCAGATGAAGATTCAGCGGGAGGGCTTAATCTGGAAAGCGGTGTGGAGGCTGGTTTGCAAAGAAGCCGGCGGGTGGTGACTCGTCCAAACTGGCACGATGACTTTGAAATGGATGTGTCAGCTTTCGCTCTCAGCGCCGAAAATTTCGTCGATGGAATTCCTTTGGACATCAACGAGTTGAAGAAGCGGCAGAATTGGCCAATGTGGCTGAAGGCTATTCAGGAAGAACTTGGTTCAATGGAGAGGAACGACACCTGGAGTTTGGTGAAAGCACCCAGCGGAAAGAAGATTATTGACAGCAAATGGGTGTTCAAACTGAAGCGGAACAGTGATGGAACGATCGATAAGTACAAAGCCAGGCTTGTGGCTCGTGGGTTCACCCAGCGCCAGGGTTTTGACTTCGTCGAGACATATTCACCGGTGGCCAAAATGGCTACAGTTCGTATTCTCGTGGCACTTGCGAACCATGAGGATTGGCACGTTCACCAAATGGACGTAAAGAGTGCGTTCCTGAACGGGATGCTGGAGGAAGAGATCTATATGCGGCCGCCGCCTGGCTTTGAGGCGGGGAATAATCGGATCTGCCGTTTGAACCGGGCCATCTACGGATTGACGCAATCTTCCCGGAACTGGAATCTTCGTTTTCATCAGTTCACCGACAAGCTTGGATTCAAGAGGAGTGAACACGATTTCTGTTTTTACTTTTGGAAAGGTGACGGGATCGTTATCTATGTTCTGATTTACGTAGACGACGTACTGATTGCCAGCAATCCGCTGAAGGTGATTCGAAGCTTGAAGAGGAAGTTTTCGGCAGAATTTGACATGAAGGACCTACAGGAGGTCCAGAACTTTTTGAGGTTGAATATCAATCGTGATCGTGAGGCGGGATTGATGACGATTAGCCAAAGATCGTACGTCGAAGAAGTTCTCGAGCGGTTTGGCAGGAGTAACTGCAAGCCTTCGTTGGTGACGATGGATCCTCGCTTACGACTCGAAAAAGGAGGTGACCCAAAGCTGTTCACGGATAAACCGTATCGTGAACTGGTCGGCTGCCTTATGTATCTGACAGTGACTTCCAGGCCAGACATCTTGTGCGACGGTAAATTACTTCGTTGGCTTCCAGTGTTGTGCAACGGAGGAGCATTGGGTACACCTTAAACGGGTATTGAGATATCTTCGGGGTACAGCGGACTATCAGCTAGTGTATCGACGATCGGAAGCGCAATCACTTACGGTGTTTGCGGATGCGAATTGGGGAAACGATCCGAATGACAGAAGGTCTGTATCCGGTATGGTGATTAAGCTGCATGGTCAGACTGTGGTTTGGTCAACCCGGAAACAGTCATCCGTAGCGCTGTCGTCCACCGAGGCGGAGCTAATTGCACTCTGCCAAGCAAGTTGTGAGGCAACGTGGATCGTAAACCTGCTGAAGTCTGTTCAACGAAAAGTGAAGGAGCCTGTCGCGGTTTTTGAGGACAACCAACCGTGCATCTCAATCACGTCGGATCCACGGAAGCTGAAACGGATGAAGCACATCGAAATTCAGTACTGCTTTGTTAAGGAGTTGATTGAGAAGGGTAAGCTGATCCTGAAGTATCTGCCAACGGATGAACAACCTGCTGACATGCTGACTAAGGGATTGCCAGCACCGCGGTTCCGAAAGTTCAGAGACATGGTAGGAGTAGCTAATTGAGGCAGAATGTTGGATGTGTAATACAGACTCTATTATTTTAGATGTCCTAATGATAATTTTTATATGTATTAACGATCTGATAAAGTCTCCAACAATTAAGCTGAAGCTATAGCTTCAAATGTATTAAATCTGCTTCAAATCCACGGAAAACGCAAAATTTGGGTTGTTGTAGTTGTTGAACATTGAAACAAATATTAAAAATGAACTTCATGACTGCTCTGATTGTAATCTAGTATGGTATCGATGTCAAGTGAAGGGAGCCCAGCATTACAAAAAGTTACTCAGAAAATATTTTGTTCAATTCTTCGTTATTGGGACTTCTGGGCTGGATCTTCACTGATAAAAAAAGGTTGACAAACAGAAAAAGAGACCCACTACTTTTTTTTGAAGATAGCTGAGACATTTTTTTTAAATAAAAAATACCCCTCGAAAAAGCAGGAATATTTTACTTGCTAAATGAAAATTTCCACTTAGCACGTTTGAATCGGATTCGACTAATTTTTGAGTTTCCTTCAGCCCGGATTAATATAATAAAAATGAAATGGCTCTAGTATAAATGTGTTCTCTAATCGTGAGGTCTAATTTGTCAATCCACCGCATTTGTCAATCTTAGATGGGTGGAAAATATTATGCTAGTGAATCAATCTCTGGAAAAAAAATCTTGTGCCATCTCTTGAGAATAGTTAATTACATCTCTTTGCATCGCCCTCCATCTTTTTTAGCAGAAACCTCTGAAAATCACCTCCACTCTTCTCTCTTTCCCCTAAACGGGCGCACATCTCGAAAAGCAGATCGCTGCATCTTAGATGGTGTCGCACCCTCGATTCACCGTAATGCCAACAAACTGATCATTCCTTTTAATTTGCACAGCTGTATGAATGAACATAATCGACAGTCAGTGGCGTTGAATTTAACAATAAATCAAAGCCTTAGGGTAATCACATCTATAGTGGTACTACTGAAGCATGTCCATACAATGGGGACTTTTTTGAGTCTTTAAGTCACTGTTGGAACAAATGCTTATACCCCACCGCCATTATAGGATTGCTAACCCTGATTCGATAGCTTTCCATTAAAAACACCGGCTCAACGCCAACGGGCTCAACGCAGCGCATTTTAAAATTCGTCACGCGGCTGAAGAAACAATCCAAACAAACCGGCTGGCTGTTGCTTTATTTTTATTTTTGCTTGCCATGCACATGTTCGCTACACTATTGACACACTTCAGCCGCCGACACACCCTAGCAAAAAGAATATTGAACTGGTTACTGAATGAATGGAGCGCTGGTCCTTGTCACATTTTTGCACAAATTTATTGCTACTGTTTCACTTCATTCACAACAGGGGATGTAGCTCAGATGGTAGAGCGCTCGCTTAGCATGTGAGAGGTACGGGGATCGATGCCCCGCATCTCCAAGTTTTTTAAGCTTTATTATTATTTTTCATCGATCACTCACCTGTAGGTAACCGGCGTCCAGATCTTCTGCGCATTCTTGTACATAATGGCCGGATGGTCGGGATAGTCTCGCACGGTACGATTCATCAATTCCGGCACCGAAATCGGATCGAGCGAGGCGATACCTTCCTTGGCAACGCGCAGCTTCACTGCCTGGGTCGTATCCGTGGTGGTCAGATTTTCCACCTGCTCGACATGTCCATACCGGTTGAGTTTTTCCTCCTTCAGCTGCTCTGACATTTTGGAATGTGAAGAATTCGCACTTTTCTCGTTAGGAGATTTGGAGTTTCAATGCAGCCTGCTAGTCGGTAGCAGCTTCCGCGGTCGTTACCGGGCTGATGGGATCTGAAACGATGGAGGTAGAAAAAAACGAACTGCAATCAGGGAATGGGCTCTCATTAACGGGCGATTAACGTGTAATTAAGGCATTTTGCTTTGAAGACAATAAGACTGACATGGTACTGTTATTAACTAGGTAGCAATCAACGAACAAACTGCTAAATCTGTCATTGTCCAATGTTTTTGAGCGACCGTTGAGTTTCGGTTGTCATCGTTGAGCAAGTAGGCGGAAATTGTCGTTCATGACTGTCAACAAAAATTAATAACTCAGTGTTGGTCTATTCCATGGAAATCCACATCACTTTGAACGCGAATCCCAGCTAATCCAGTAAATTGATCCCGGTGGCGGTGGCTTGATTTATTTACAACCTACTAAACAGATTCCTACCGAACCGCCCGGGTTTTACAACGACGCATGTATTTTAGTCGGAGAGCGCGGAATTCACGGTGTGGGGGAGCAAGTACCTTAAATAGTACGCATCCACTCTGTGATGGTTGCTCGATAACGATTTCAGCGATTGCGAGCCCGGGCTTATGTGCTTTATTAGCACATAATTGATTGCTGGTCGAGCTCGGACGACTTGCACACGTCATATGGTTAGCTCCAGATTTGCCCTATTATTCCGAACGATACGGAACGATTGATACCTACTTGATACCGGCGATTTTCGAAACAGCTATAGGGTCAATGGACGAGTTTTTATCTTCGCTCTTGACATTCAGCTTGCATGGCATACATTGACTATGCATTTTTTTTTTTTTAAGCTAGGTACTCGTTATCACTGAAACGGATCAATATGGCCCAATTGGAAATTTGGGAAATGACCCTATTAGCGCTACCTAGGCAAAGTGATAAGATTCAGATAATGTTTAATTCCAAGGTTATTACGTCAACTGGGGGCGTATGTTAAGAAGTAGGTAATACACATTCGATGACTTTGAAATTTGAAAATGTCTTGAAATCAGCCATGTTTGAAAACTTCCCTATCAGCTCCCGAATGCAAAGTAAACATCATTCCCGAACGCAGGTCATACTCGCTTCCAATGGGCCAATAGGGAGCAGCAATCAGGCTTATCGGTCTATTGATTATGTAATCTACATCGCGCGTCTAATGCAAGGAATAACAACTACTACAACGCTTAAAAATCATCCGCCAACGAAGTGCTCAGTGAGATTTGAGCTAGCGTGAAAACTTGACCTTTAAACGCCCATAGCTCAATGTCCAGTTTGCTCCTCGCGCGGCATTCAACCGTTCGCAGCTGTCGACTGTTGCTTGTTGCGTTTTATCTGCAACTTTGCAAGAATGATTAATCAAATTTGCAGTGATTAGAATCCCAGGCCGTATCTTGCCTGCATGGAAACAATTTCGGCTTACGGAAGAGATGGATGTCGTTGAAAATCTACATGTGCAAATACGGATGGTAGATTTCATCGGGGAATTTAAATTCAAAAGTTGGAGCATTGACAAAGATTAAAAAATTTGGATAGTCGAAAATAAAATTAAATGAATTATTTAATTTTTTTCCTTTTTTTGATCTAGTTCATTTATTTGTGAGGCTCAATTGCATTAGCTTAACGGAGCCGATAGTACATTGTTGTTTGTATAATGTAATGACTTAATACTAGCATTAGTATGACTTGGACCGTTTACTCGCGGTTTACCCGAGGTTAAAAGGGGTGACATTTTTTGGGAATGGATTGGACAGAGGAACATGGAAATGGGATTCTGTAGTCTCATCAGATAGCTGTCGCCAGCACTAGATCTTTGTGCCATATGGTCAGGGCTCCCTTTTTGTATTCGGCCGGTTGTGGTTACCATTGGGCACGATCAGATCGACATCCTCAAGATGTCGGAACAAACAAAAAACACAAGCGTATTAAACTCATATACTAGACATTTGGAGAAACACATAAATCGACTACATATAACAAAGGTCGCGAGGTCCTAACACATCTCCCATAGAAACATAAACTTGTCTTTATTGGGCCTAGGCCTAGGGTATTCAAAAGTCGTGTTCTGGCGGCGTCATTATGCATGATATATGTCATCATAACCGTTTCCACACCGGCAAAGATTGCTATCCACGAGGTTAATTCTATAAAGGTGTGCATCTAACTAGTATTAGTTGAATATAACCCTACTCCTTGAACTACGCCCTCGATAAAATTAAGAGAAAAAAAAATTAAACTGCATGCTTCTTAAGTTCCCTGCAGAACTTCCCTGAAGTTCTCTGCAGAATTTCACCGAAGTTCTCTGCAGAACTTTCCTAAAGCTCAATTTATAATTTAGTTGAACTTTTTGCCAATAATGTTTCAATAACAACAGGTTTAATCATGAAAGTTTCAGCAAAATTGGCATCAACAATTATATTCATTTGGTTTGTCCAATGCAGGTTTTGTGACAAAACATGTTTTTTATTCAATTTTTTTGTGTGAAATGGTGAAAAAGGCTTTCTACGGTGATTTTGATCCAACATCTATATTCAAACGATACTATCGGACGTTGAACGAGGGCACACGAAGGATAAAATAACGACTGTTCCAGAAAGTATAAGCACACCTTGTTTTAACTGTCACTTTGAATATAATTAAATATTTCAAAATGTTTTGGCTGCGTCCTTTTTTTTTGCTCATTTCTGAATGACATGGCATCAAAAAAGTGCTCAGTTTTGTGTTACCTATCAAAATGCGCGGTCTTACTCCGGAACAACGAAAAAGTATCGTGCACAAATGGTGCACTGTGAGCGGACTCTCCTTGAGAAAATTGGCCAAGGAAGAGGGTGAAAGCGTCGGAGCGGTACGATCTGCGATTCGAAAATATAGAGAACAGTGTAAGTTTGAATATGCGCCGAAGAGTGGTCGGAGATCCGGTTCTGTTAGTCCGGATATCGATAAAAAGATCAGGGATACCTACAAGCGAAAACCAGCGACTTCCGTTCGGGATGTTGCGAAAAAACTAGGGACCTCGTCGAGTAAGGTCATGCGTGCCAAAGAAAGACTTGGGCTAAAAACATACCGGAAGCAGAAAAAAACCCAAAAGGAACCCAAAACAGGCCGCTTCCGTGAAACCACGGGCCCGCAAACTCTACGATACGTTATTGTGTAGAAATTCTGGGTGAATAATAATGGACGATGAAACGTATGTGAAACTAGATTACAAAACGCTTCCCGGACCACACTTATGTACTGTAAGCGAAGACAAAGACATCCCAGAAACGGAGAAGGCAATTTTTACCGAAACATTCGGTAAGAAGGTTATGGTTTGGCAGGCAATATGTGAGTGTGGTAAAACATCTAGTCCGTACATCACAACGGAGACGATGAACACTCAGAAATACGTTAAGGAATGTCTCCAGAAGCGATTATTGCCGATGATCAGGCAGCACGAAGGTCAAGTAGTGTTTTGGCCTGATTTGGCGTCATGTCATTACGCAAAGGACACTTTAGAATGGTACAAAAGTCAAAATGTATGTTTCGTGCCGGGCGCCGGGCGGCCCCGGGCGCGGCCGGGTGGGGGGGTGGCGCGCCACCGCCGCAGCGCTAATAAAACACCGCCGCCCACCAAAAATAAAATAAAATAAATAGAGAATAGTCGATATGTGTGGCGGAGGGCAGAGCGGGAGCTAGTGGGTGGGGTGCGGGGGAGGGATAGTTGGGTTTGTTGGGTTTATTTATTTTTTTTAGACGAGAGTAAATTAAAATTTAAAATAAAAACAAATATAATTTTTGTTTATTAAATTTATTTAATTAAAAAAAAAACATGACTTGTATGTTATTTTGAAAGTGTGGTTATACTTTCTGGAACAGTCTATAATCTACTGCAGGATGATAGATTTGCCTTTGTAGCTGAAAACACCGTACCTGATGAGAGTGCGATACCTAGCTCGTCTACTACTCCGAAAATTCGTCAAGCGAGAAAATTTTATTACGGAAATCTAGCGAAATCGAAACGAGGGATACCAGCTTCGAGACGACCTGCATCTGCCAGTACAGAAGTCAAAACTGAAGGAGAGACAGGATGGTTCTGGCGTTGAAGTACATCCATTGTAGATGCCTGGGATGTCTCGCTATGCATTCAAGGAATAGGTTAGTATACAAGCGTTAAAGCTAAGGTATGAAAATTATTACTATCTTTCATGTTTATTTTCCTACATAATTTGAATGCAATGGGTAGGGAAGGGACCATCTGGCCACCAGATTGATGCGATTTGGATGGGGAGAGTGGAATTGCCAACTACCTGTTGATAACATTTCGTGAATTTACGGCGGGCTCTTCTCCCCACTCAGTAAATTCATACAGTAAATTCATTATTGGTCTAGGTCTCAAAATACAGGTTATACAAATAGTTCACATGTACACTCGCGCTACGTAGCGAACGAGTTCTGATTCAATGTGTAGACCATCCGAAAGGCCTTGACTACTCGAACATATTTGCCGAAGACGCCATCTTGCAATATGTCAAGGATCTCAAGATCCACATTATTCAGTAATTTTAGATGCACAGTAGCGCAGTGTAGTGAGACAATTCTGAACTTTCAAGTCGACCGCCTGCAAGGTCACGAATAACTTTCCCCAAGACAGTAAATTCATAAATGATCTAGATCTCAGGATGCAGGTAATACAAAAAGTTCACATGTACACTAGCACCACGTAGTGGACGAATTCTGAACTAATGTTTACACTATCCAAAAGGCCTTAGAAACTCAAACATATTTGTCGAAAACGCCAACTGTCTAAATGTCAAGGATGCCTTGCGTGCTATTCAGTAATTTAACATGCACACTAGTGCCGCGTAGTGAGATAATTCTGAACTTTTAAATTTACCATTCTGAGGCCTTGATCTGCTGAATAACTTTGCTCAAGGAAGTAATATTTTATATGCGACGGATCACCAGGTATTCTATGGTGAAACCAAGAAGGTCAAACCCCATGTATCGCTCGAGACCCTCCTCAAGGGAATCCGCGTTAGTCGAGGGGTTGATTGTACTTTGCTTTTTTTTTTTTTTGGCGAAATTCGCTGCTTTTGAATGGTTAACACTTTTTTCGGTGTAATCGGATTGAAACGCTTTCTTTGGCAAAATTGCTCGTTAAGGGATGGATCATTTACATTTAAACTGAGGCAGTTATTTGAGTGGTTTCCGAAAAAAATAAGAATTCAATTTTTTATACTAATTTGAAGAAGAATGCCAATCGCCGGAGGTCAAAATACAATTTTCGGTGGTTTTGGGGCCCAAGGCAATGAAATTGGCATGGAGCTCTTGGTCTCAAGAGTTTTTTCGGATTTTTGTCAACCAGTGTTATCTGACAGGATTTCAATGCAAACTGAATCAAAAGCCACCTTAATGTCCAGGAATACTGAAGCCAGTTGCTCCTTGTGCGCAAAAGCCAGTTGATTATCTGTGGAATGAAGCGCTAGACAATGATTTGTTCCTTTGCCCTTACGGAACCCAAACTGTGTATTTGATAGCAAGTTATTCGATTCGACCCAGTGATCGCCAATACACGAAAGTATAGCAATCGGACAGTATGAATTATGATTAGACGCTGGTTTGCCAGGCTTTTGAATAGCTATTACTTTGACCTGTTATTTTCTACACACATTAGCGATTATGATGGTGGCTGATTTATACCTTTCATACCACTCAACCAACATACCTGAGCAGATCAACAACATACCGAAAGATGCCTGCCTACTAGATCACACTTATTCCGCTCGTGGTTGCGCCAACCGGCTGGCTACAGATTCACCACTGGCTTAGTTAACCGACTGAAAACCCAAAAGCAGCCTAGCAACGGTTGTCTAGCCAAAAGCAACAGAGCCACCAGCTACCTGATCAATGGTAGTTCGCCAGAGCACCCTCCAGGGTACTAAAGGGTGTCCACAGTTAAATTGCATCACTTTCAATAAGCTGTAACATTTCGCCCTTTTGGTTGATTTCAACAAAATTTTGGGTGAAATGACCTCAGCGTGTATTGTTTGCACTGCGTGAGTTTCATTGTTAAATGTGTCGTAGTTTCGAAAATGGAGTCGAAGGAACAGCAAGTGCACGAGAACATTTTGCACACGCACCTCGATAACCCACTTCTTTCGCACCGAGCTATCGGAAAGATGTTGAAAATTCACCAGTCGGCAATATCTCGTGTCATAAAACGTTTCGTGGAACGTTTAACTGTCGATCGGAAGAAGGTGAGTGGTAGAAAAAGTGTTCCGTACTGTGTGAAGGATCACAAGCGAATGGTTGCTGCCTTTAAACGCAAACCCAACTGTTCCGTTCGGGATGTCGCGAAAAAACTGCACTTGACCAAAAGTTTCGTGCAGAAAGCCAAGAAACGAGCCGGGCTCTGTTCATTCAAAGTTCAGAAAGCTCCAAACCGCAATGAAAAACAGAATAGGACAGCTGTACACATAAATGGTGACGAAACCACACTGCTTCATCATGGACGATGAAACACACGTAAAAGCGGATATTAAACAAATGCCCGGCAACCAGTATGTGACTCCGAAAGACAAGTTCGATGTTCCAGAGTCTTTTAGGAAACAACAAGTCTCAATGTTCCCCAATAAATTCATGATTTGGCAGGGGATTTGTTCGTGTGGTAAGCGGAGCAAGCCTTTCGTAACAACTTCAACTGTAAATGGTCAAGTATACATGAATGAATGCCCTTAAAAAACGACTGCTACCGTTTCTCAAAACACACAACGTTCCTACAGGCCGAACCTAGCCTCTTGTCACTACTCCAAGGATGTTCTGGAGTGGTACCGAAGGATCGTAATCCCCCAAACTCTCCAGAGTTGCGGCCAATTGAAAAATATTGGGCTATAATGAAGCACGAACTTCGTAAGCATCCTAAAGTTGTCACTACAGAACAGGAAATGTTGAAGTCATGGTTGAAAGCGGAAAAAATGGCGGTTCAAGCGTTGTACAAAATCTTATGCGTGTTATTAAGAAGAATGTTCGGGCTTTTGGATTTGGTAAAGAAATACAGTGAAATAAAAATACCTAAGCCAAGATTATATATTGCATTTTATTCCCGGCATATTTCATGACAATCGGTTGAGAGACTTGTTTTTGAGGACGAGTTTAAAGTGATGCAATTTAACTGTGGACACCCTTTAGTCATGACCAATCCATCAATAAACCGATTGTTCACTTTGAAAACTTCATTACTTTTCGTTTCAATTGAATACTGACTCATTGTAGCTCTGAACAATGCTGCATACAGTGTTGGAAAAATCATTTTCAAAAAACGTTCACTGTTAGTTCATTGCAGAGATATACCGTAGAGGAACTTTGCACTCAAAGATCGCGAACGAAATACAATTCAAAGTTCATGAAAGCGCAGAGTGAGGAAACGATCCGATCCGATCTAACCAACTATCCCCTCGGCTTTGTTCTTTTTCTCAAGCGAGTATGTGTAGGCGATGTTAACGCGAGTTTTGATGTTTGTTTTCAAGTTTTATGCCGCTGCTAAGTTCGAGTGGTAGGAAACATCTGCTGGAATGGCGTGATGCATCGATGACAAACTCAACCCAAGCTCCCCGGCTATACAGTAAGCAATCGGACATACATCAGGCTGAAGAGAGTGTATAGATTTATGCATTTCCATTCCGTGAAATAGTAGTGTGCTTTTCAAGAACGAATGTGGTGTAATGATTTTTTTTTTAATCTTTATTTTACGTCGGCCTATTTCCTCACATGGTGACAATCACCGACGCCAGGAAGACGACTCAACCACCTGGACCCTACCTAACGACTCATGAATATGAACCGGGACCAACGGCTTTACTTCCCTTCCGAAGGAAGACGTGACTAGATTTTTTCGCCTCAGAAAAACCACCGACGTCGACTGGGATTGAACCCAGACCCACTGGGGTGCCAAGTAGCAGTCACGCTTACCACTACACCACCGACGCCGGCTAGAATGTGGTGTAATGATATAGAGAGAAAAAAAATGTTCTGATTTTTTTCGTATGCTCGCGACGGTGACTCGAGTAGAAAAAGTTCGCGATACTTCATTCTCTCATCCCAGAAAGTTCACTCAAGAAACGTTGGCGTGTGAAACTAGCAACGGAAAGCTCCCAAGTGAAAACGTATCGCACGATGAACTGATATTTTGGTGAGAATTCCGTCACTGGCTGCATATGGCTGCATCTCTCACGTAAATTTGAAGTCTGTGATAGGAAAATACTTGGCATTCAGTCAATTTACTCTGCAAAATGGAATTATAAGACATAACCTTGCATTTTGCGTTATTTTCATTAGTTTAATGTTGAATATCAATAGTTTTCAATGTTGGAAACGCGTAGAAATATTTCTAGTCGATTGAAGCAATTTTTTTTTAAGAATCGACGGAGATATTAATACTCAAACCTGTCCGCTTTTCGTGACGGTCACAATAAGTTTTTTTTTTAAATTGTACTCCAGTATAGAAAACAAAGACGTAGTCCTACGCCACAAAAACCCAAAAACAAAAGAACATTTGACACTGAGTACTATTATTCCCAATATTCTTCGGGAGCGAAACGAAATGTTCGGCTGTATCGATCAAGCCCTAGTCCGAGTAAAACGGTTAAGTCAGATGTTGCCTAAATTAGGTCTGTTGTATGAAATATTGCTAACAATTTTGTGAAAATGGTTCTCGAAAACGAACCGACAGGTACAAGAAGAAAAGGCCCGCAACGAGCAAGGTGGATTGATCAAGTAGAAGGCGACCTGCGGACCTTCCGCAGACAGCGAGGCTGGCGAGGTACAGCCATGGACCGATTACAATGGAAACAACTTTTGTGTACAGCAGAGGCCACACTGGCCTTAGTCTGACTGGTAAGGAAAGGTAATTTTGTTGTTTACGCTTGCTTCGGTTGCAAATGTACGATAGAAAATTTTGACCATCTGTAAAAAATCAATATTTTTTTCTGTGTAATGAATGTAATGAAACTTGCTACAAACATGAAGAGAAATAAATGAATTAGTATTTAAATGTGCATAGTTTTTGCACAAGCATAAAGGGTGTATTCGATAAAAATGGCACACAGAAAATCTTCTGTAACTTTTGAATCGTATGAGTAAAAAACCTAGAAATTTGAGTAGATCTTATCCATAGTGTATTATTTACATCTGCCAAGTTTCATAGTTATACATTCAGTAGTTCCAGTCATGTCGTCGAAACAAGAAATTGTCCGTGAGAACATTTTGTGCACTCACAATCAAAATCCAGGAGCGTCCCACCGGTGGATTGCTAAAAGGCTTGGAATTGCAAATACAACTGTGTCTCGTGTAATAAGAACCTTCAAGGAGCGTCTGATTGTCCAAAGGAAGGAAGGGAGTGGTCGTAAAAGTGGTCCAATGGACAGTAAAATGGCCAGGAAAGTCGTACAACAATTCAAGAACCGTCCAAACATGTCAATTCGAGATGTCGCTAAAAAGTCTAAGGTGTCAGTCGGTTTTGTGCAGAAAACCATGAAGCGTGCTGTGTTACATGTTTACAAAGTGCAAAAAGCCCCAAACCGGAATGAAAAACAAAACATCACTGCGAAAACCCGCGCCCGGAAACTTTACACGAAGCTGCTCACCAAATCCGGTTGCATCGTGATGGATGACGAAACATACGTCAAGGCCGACTTCCGTCAACTTCCTGGGCAAGAATATTTCGTTGCCAAGTCGAAGTTCGATGTTCCGGAGGATGTTCGAAAGAAGAAACTATCGAAATTTGCAAAGAAGTTTCTAATCTGGCAGGCGATTTGCGGATGTGGTGAAATAAGTGCTCCCTTCATCACTTCCGGAACAATAAACGGTGCGATTTACACGGAAGAGTGCCTTAAGAAGCGTCTCTTGCCATTCATTAAGAAGCACAAAGGATCAACTCTGTTTTGGCAACGGAGTCAATTTTGTGCCAAAGGATATGAACCCACCAAATTCACCGGAACTTCGTCCAATTGAAAAAATCTGGGCAATTATGAAAACGGAACTTCGCAAACATCCCAAAACTATAAAAAACGAGCTAGAATTGAAGAAAATTTGGGTAAAAACAACAAAAACACTGGGAAAATCGGTTGTACAAAATTTGATGGGTGGAGTGAAAAGGAAGGTGCGGGCATACGGAATGGGAGACGAAATTGAATAAAACAAATATTGTAAATCAAAACTCATTAGTAGTTCTTCATTCTCTGAAAATTTCAAGAAAATCCGATAATCAGTTTAATTTTGATGAGTATATATGTGTGTGCTATTTTTATCGAATACACCCTTTATTGTTTGAATTTTCATCGGCTTCAAATGGTGAGTTGACGACTTCGAAGGAGGGTGCGGTCGACCTCTCGTCCTCACAAGTTCCTACCTCACGCCTCACGAGTCATATGTGATCACAAAAGACTGCCAGCTGAAACATGGAGACGCTGGTTGGCGTAGCCTGCACGGTAAGCTTCCTTTACCCATTAATGGGTACGATTTATTATTATTGTTATTCCTCCTGTGGAAATTTGTACCCATTTTACCATAAAACGGCGACTACCCATTTAAATGGTAGTGCTTACCGTGTGGGCAATGTTGTCATTTTGACAATAGCGAAGTGAGAGGGTGCGACTGAAGATCGTGCACCTTTAAATCATCCATATAAATAAAAATGAGTTGGGGTTTCCTTTTTCACGATTTAACTCGGAGACTGAAAACTCGGCGTGAAAATTTGTATGCAGGGTTTTTTGGGGCCGGAAAAGGTTTTAAAGACAATAAGAGACCCCTCCTTCCTCTAAAAAGGGGGGCGTCCATACAAATGAAACACATATTTCTGTATTATGGAGAGTTTTGTGGAATACCTTAACTAAAAAAAAAAAAGAATAATTAGTAATTTCCAGTATTAGTACCCCACACTAAAGAAGTCCGCACATTGTAGACGAAATACGCGTATCTGTCAAGATAAGCAATAAAGGTAGTTGGAATTAAATGGAAATTATTAGGTGTATTCTTAGAAAATGTCTTTTTTTTTTGCAAATTTGATGCTTTATTGTGAAAAAATGGTTATACATTTATTGTTCAAAGTATTGGCCATCGCTAGCTATAACTTTTTCCCATCTTTGTGGTAGTTGACGGATACCCTCTCGGAAAAATGATGCTGGTTTGGCGGCTATCCACGAATCGATCCATTTTTTGACTTCGTCATAATTACGGAAGTGCTGGTCAGCCAGGCCATGTTGCATCGATCGGAAGAGATGGTAATCGGATGGCGCAATGTCCGGACTATATGGCGGGTGGGGTAGGACATCCCACTTGAGCGTTTCCAAGTATGTTTTCACCGGCTGTGCAACATGTGGCCGAGCATTGTCATGTTGCAAAATGACTTTGTTGTGTTTTTTAGCGTATTGCGGCCGATTTTCACGCAATGCACGGCTCAAACGCATCAGTTGTCGCCGGTAGACTTCGCCCGTGATGGTTTCTTTTGGTTGCAACAGCTCATAGTAGACCACACCCAGCTGGTCCCACCAAATACACAGCATGATTTTCTGGCCATGAATATTGGGATTGGCCGTCGATGTTGTGGCATGACCGGGGTATCCATACGTTGCCTTACGTTTTGGATTGTCGTAATGGATCCACTTTTCGTCACCAGTCACAATTCGATCCAAAAAACCCTTCCGTATGTGCCGTTTAAGCAGCTCTTCGCATGTGAAAAAACGGCGCTCAACGTCTCTCGGCCGCAATTCGTATGGCACCCAATGACCGACCTTTCGAATCATTCCCAATGCTTTCAAACGCTTACTAATGGCTGGTTGGTTAACTCTCAATGCTGCTGCAAGTTCTTTTTGCGTTTGTGAGGGGTCTTGGTCGAGCAAAGTTTCCAATTCGACGTCTTCAAACTTTTTGACCGGGCCGGGGCGTTCCTTGTCTTCAGTGACAAAATCACCACTTTTAAAGCGTGCAAACCAACGTTGACACATTCGAACGTCGATTTTGTTGTCCGGGTATGTTTCGGAGAGCAATTCACATGCTTGAGATGCATTTTTCTTCGAATTAAACAGGAAAATTAAAACTTCCCGCAAATGCTGCTTTGATGGCTCGAATTTCGACATTTTTCGGCTTCACAAAAACTTGTTTACTTTCACTAATGATGCGTAACTTACACTGAAATAACTAGAGAATAGAATGCAGTTTCGGATGTGATAGCTGTCAATGTCAAAATTCATGTCAGAACAATAGATATGAAGTTGTCTGCAAATACGACATTTTCTAGGAATACCCCTAATACTATTCTTTTTATTTTTTTTTTACAAATATTTCCCCAAACCCCACAAAAAAACATCCAAAAGAACCCCAAATTTACAACCCGAAGTTTTTGGAAACAAAAAAAGTTTTTATGGTAGTTTGAGACCCCTCCCTTTTCTAGAAAGGGAGGCTCCTATACAAATGAAACAAAAGTTTCTGCATATCTCAAGAACTAATTAAGCAAATGGAACCAAATTTGGCATGTGGGGTTTTCTGGTGGCGAAAAATGTTTCTATGGTGGTTTGAGACCCCTCCCCTCTCCTAGAAGGGGTGCTGTCATACAAATGAAACTGAAATTTCTTCATAACTCTAGATCTAATAAAGCAAATGGAACCAAATTTGGCTTGCGGGGATTTTAAAGGCAATAAATGTTTCTACAGTAGTTTGAGACCCCTGCTCTCTCTCTCTCTGGAGGGGGGTGGGCGGTCTCCCATACAAATGAAACACAAGTTTCTGCAGAACTCTAGAACTAATCAAGTAAATGGAACCAAATTTGACATGTAGAGGTTTTTGAAGGCAAGAAATGTTTCTAAGGTAACTCGAGACCCCTCCGCCCTCTGTTAGAGGGAGGCTCTCATACTAATGAAACACAAATTTGTGCATAACTCGAGAATTAATCAAGCATATGGAACCAAATTTGGCAAGTGGAGGTTTTTGGAGAAGAGAAATGTTTCTATGGAAGTTTGAGACTCCTCCGCCATCTGAAAGGGGGAGGGAGGGGGGTTTCCATACAAATGCAACACAAATTTCTGAATAACTCGAGAACTTATCAAGTTAATGGAACCAAATTTGGCATGTGGAGGTTTTCGAAGGCAAGAAATATTTCTATTGTGATTTGAGACACCTCCGCTCACTGAAAGAGGGGTCTCTCATACAAAGGAAATACGAATTTCTGCATAACTCGAGAACTTATCATGCAAATGGAACTAAATTTGGCATGTGGGGGATTTTGAAGGCAATGATTGTATGGTGGTTTGAAATGAAACACAAATTTCTACCAAAAATGAGAATTATCCAGGTTACTTAAACACGTGTATTTCTCTGGTAAGAAACATGTTTTGATAAAAGTTTGAACCCCAGCTTATTCAAGAAAAAAAAACTCATTTTGATAAAAAAAAAAAACCATAAACGTGCCAGTTATATTAAATGTTGTTTCATTTAGTTGCAAGCGTAGCAGCGCACGCACTAAGTTCAGCTAGTATTGTATATTTTCCATTCTCATATTTATTAATAATTTCAGCACGCTTTGGAATCATCTTTGCATTCCAAAACCATTTAAGAGCTTGGAACAACATGACAAGCATCAAAGGCTCGATTTTTTTTCAGGATTTCAGCATAACATTTAATTTAATTTGCACTTCAGAACTTAAACTACTGTATTCATAAAAGACTGGCATGTGCTTATAAGCAATGTAGGATTATATTTTAATATTGTTTTTAGTGGTATTGTGGTAAGATAAGCCATTTCTTTCAGAAATCATCAAACCGGACTCGTCATTCACTACAATTGCTATCTTTGTAATGTTACTAGAACAGTAAAAAGAAAAAATATTTCAACATGTCTTATAAAATAATATCCTTTATTGAAATTTTATCTTTGATATTTGGAATGATCTTTTCGGTTTTCAGGTTTCCCAGGACCAGTAGGATATTAATGCATATCTATCTTTTATTTATTTTTCAGAAACAATATCTTAATTTTTTTGTGTACAAAATATACTAAATATTAAATAACATATAACGGGGAAAGGGAGGAACCATCAGGGCACCCAAGTGAAACGATTTGAATAGGGAGCATGGGACGCCTCCTCCCTATTTTTAACATTTCGCGAAACGAGGGTGGGCTCTTCGAACCCATCTATTGGGTTTATTCTGTCAATCGAGGGCTCGATTCTAGTGCTGTGAGTGTGAACTTGCTTCTGGAAGGAGATTCTCTTCCGCTCTATATTCGCGGGTTACGTGTAAGTGTCTCTGCTTACGGGCCAGCCCAAACATTTTTGGCCCTTCATACAGGAGCTTGATGATCACAAACAATAATAGGATCCTGATCGAATCGTTTTTCAGTTTATTCCACTGCTATGGAAAGTTACCTTGCTACAATAGATGGTAGTATTTCATAATCATCATCATCATCATGTAAATTTACCGAATAGAATATCTTAATTAGAATCTAAGCAAGCAAACCTGTATAAGGTATGTTATAA
Source organism: Aedes koreicus (assembly GCA_024533555.2). Taxonomy (NCBI): domain Eukaryota; kingdom Metazoa; phylum Arthropoda; class Insecta; order Diptera; family Culicidae; genus Aedes; species Aedes koreicus. The sequence continues at coordinate 87,699 of JAHHFK020006046.1, read as the reverse complement.
TGTTGATAAAATACAGGCAAAAATCATTTCAGTCTTTTAAAAAAAAATTGTCAAATATGATTTGTAAATTTTAAGTTAATGGAAGGGAATATTGCATACAATGAAATGCCTAAAAAATAAGAGCAGAAAACCGTACGAAAACTGTTCTTAATGCAAAATTTAGATGATGAGACTAAGTTACATCCATGAATAGACCCAATATGGAGCCTATACACCGACATTACATCCATATCCTTCGAATTTTTTTGCACTGAAAGAAGTTTTTCAAATTTTGTTGTGCATAATGACGTACAATTTATTAAGAATTACTGAGCAAGCGTAAAGCCAATTGAAGTCGATTGTAGCTCAATTATTGAATTAGTTACAATAAAAAATGCAATCGACCATAGTATATTAGCCTTAGTTATGGGACACATACCTTATTTTAATGAATTAATTATTTTTCCCATACTGACTAATTTGCTTAACTACCACGGAGGCGGGTTGCCTCCTGTAGGAAAATGCTAGAACTAAGTGGTTCGCCATCGGTTAATTGCCAAACAAATCCAACGGATTATATTTAGCTTTTGTTGCGCCAGGGTGGTCAACCATTCTCGAGTTGTTTTCGTCGAATAAATATCTTCATAAGCTCCCATGACGCAGAAACCTCACCGTAGCCGGAACTCTTCAAAACAACATATGAATGAGCTAGGTAATTTAATACCGTAATCGTACAGCGATAACAGCTCGTACTATCATGGCGTTCGCTTATCATCAAAACAATTACCGATTATCACACCCAGTTGGAAATCAATCCAAATAATTCCAACTAGCGCTTCTTTCGCCAAAATAAATCCACGCAGATTTTCGTTTATTTTTAAAATTTCCCTCCACTAAACTGGAATTCATGTGAATTATACAAACGTGCGCTTCAGGTGACCCCGTGGATATCGCTTATCACTGTAACGGGACAATTGCTCTTATTCTCGCAAACGCGAATCAATCACAATAAATATTTTGCAGGGATTTAATTTCGAGAACCAATACGCCATCAGTGACGCATGATTCTCCAATCACTTATTGCTGAGGCTGGGATTACGGTAGACGTCCGGCTACTTTTGAATGAACGTCATTCAATCGACGAAATTGTTTCACCGATAAGCCAGGTGCTCTTTAAGTCACCAGCGCTGCACAGTAGCGCCAATTGCACCACTCCCCCACTCGATTATTGACAGTCGTCGGTTGGGAACGTGACATAATTGAATTTAATCACATTCTCAGTTGGTGGAGTGATAACAGTACCCATTCTCCATTGGAAACCCCCCTATAGTTTGGAAAAATGTGATTTCCATTGGGTTGCATTCATTAATTGTTGGGTGATAAGGATAATTGCAAACTACCGCACCAATTCGACGAGCTATCGGAATCGGATGGAGCCTCCATTCATTCGTTTCCAATAGGATCAATCAAATATGCTAACAATGATTTCGTAAAGGGAATTTGACTTGATACTGAAGAGCTAAGCAAATCAAAATCAACAGAATTGAATCAGAAATACGTTATCCTTTCATGGCAACACTCTTATCGGAAGTATTGTTCACAAAATATTTCAATTGTGCTCCACTCAGGAATGTTTTTACATAAATAGCAAATTCCAAATAGGGCTCAATACGGATTTGTGTGTTTCCTTGACAGAAGCATAGGTTAACCCCAGTTCAAGCAAGCAGGAAGAAACGAGTTGGTGGTTGGTACACACTCATGTTTCATCTTCTTATATTGCTTATCGCTTCAGCAGCAGCAAGCAGCAGGCAAGGAAAAGCGGATGTCCTGTTGTTGTTGTTATTATTGTTGATGATGTTGTGGTGGTGGTGGTAGTGATGGTGGTTAAGGCACAAAGCCAGCCAACATCTCCAGCGCAGGCCATGGAATATGGGTGTTGTAGCATTATGCATCTGGCGATGAGAACTCCCCGCCTCCTCATTGCACACACACTCTACACAAAATCTGCATTGCAACTCGTTTGAAACCGACTTCTCGGAATGAATGAGCTGAAGAGTCTTTCTTGTTTGAATATTTTTGTCGAGTGTGCACTTCTATGTCAATGCGGCATTCATAATAGTGTGATCGGATCAGGAACCTTTTTCCAACATACGATCAGCATAAAACCCTTGAACCGAATGGGATGTTCGTGGTGCAGGAAGCTTGTTCCGGTGTGCACGAGGCACATTGATAACGAAGGAAGAAAAAGTAGCGATGTTCTGCTGCCATGGAACATACATAATGCTTGTTTCCGTAAGTGGAGATGAACGGCAATAATTCTAACCTCATGGGACACAGAGATAACGTTTTCTAGTACATTTAAATGTTGTCCCAGAGCGTGCAACACTTTAGGGAATTGTGGAAGTATTATAGTGTGCTGTCATCTGGAAGTACTTCGAACTGGTTTGTTAGGTTTTTTGAATTTTTTGGTCCATTCGCTTGAATGCACACTGGAAGCGAAAGAGAGGTTTATCGTTGAACAGATTTTAGTTTAGATTAATTTTATGTTATCCTCGATGTGCAAAAACCGATGATCTCGAATATTTCAAAAGAAATCATCAGCCGCCCACTTGTAGGTATATAAATATACAGCAATTCAATGAAGAAAAAAACCGGTATAAGATATCTCAGAATTTCGTAATAGTTGGTAGTTTTTTTCCTTATTAGACGCGTAATTTTTTATTTCGTCATTAAGCTGACCTGACTGCCACTCTTAGAAAAAATCATGTAAATTTAAGTCTACTTGGATGCACATAAAAGGAGCGGCCCGTTGCACCGAAATTTACGTCTGTTCCTAAACTTTCAGGACCATTCCAACTCGAAGTGATAACTTACATGCTTCTTGATGCCAGTTTTGATCTCAAGGATCTAGTTGGCCATGGTAAAAATTAGCTCAATCTCATCTGGTAGGGTTCATTTTGTCATTCATCTTCAAATTATTGTGATAATTCAACTGTGCCAAACCTAAATTCGATCTATTATGCATATGATGCAACATGAAGTAATCGTTTTATAATCCGTGAGAGATCGAATTTGAACTTGTAAATTGTCGTGACGCGTGAAACCAACTGCGTTAAAATAGATCTGTTGTTGTTATAACACCAAAGACAAGGATCGTGTAAATTTAAAGCTTGCATTCAGTCAAGAAGCTATTGTTTACGCTCTACGAACTAAGATATGAAGTTACCTTTAAATTTTTAAGAATGCATGAAAAACAAAAATAATGAATATTACGAGTGATGTAATGCTTGTTGCATGTATCTACTTTGAGACTAAAAGATTAACATGACTTAATTGTATGTTATATTTGATGTGTTTTTAATCGCTAATTTGACAACCAACATAATAAATACTAATACACTCAAAGTTACGTTCTAGATGCTAATTTTACAACAGCTCCTAAGGTAACTTCACATCTTAGTTCGTAAAGCGTAAAAAATAGCTTCTTGACTGCATCTTGCAAGCTTTAAATTTACACGATCCTTGTCTTTGGTGTTATAACAACATCAGATCTATTTTAACGCAGTTGGTATCACGCGTCACGACAAGTCACAAGTTCAAATTCGTTCTCTGACGGATTATAAAACGATTACTTCATGTTGCATCATATGCATAATAGATCGAATTTGCTCGAATAGCTTGTAAATGTAATACTCCAAAATTAAAGGCACAGTCTTGAAATAAGTAAAATTTGGGGAATAAGAAAAAGAAGCAAACGTTTTTAAATTGAACTTTTTCATTGATACACGGTCACGCAGCGTAACGCACGGAGTTCATTTTCTTATAATAGGAAATAGTCTGAACATGGCGACAACTTCTCGCATCCTCAGAATATTTTTGACAAGGACCAACGACCGGGTTTGGCACAATAATTTGAAGATGAATGACAAAATGAACCCTACCAGATGAGATTGAGCTAATTTTTACCATGGCCAACTAGATCCTTGAGATCAAAACTGGCATCAAGAAGCATGTAAGTTATCACTTCGAGTTGGAATGGTCTTTAAAGTTTAAGAACAGACGTTAATTTCGGTCTAACGGGCCGCTCCTTTTATGTGCATCCAAGTAGACTTAAATTTACATGATTTTTTCTAAGAGTGAATCTTTGAGCTTGAATTCATATTTGCAGCCGATAACATATACGACACGCTCTTATTTTTGCGTCTTGAACGCTTGAAATTTACGTGATATCAACACAATTCAGTACCACCGCTCAGTTTCTCAAGTCAGAATAAACAAGTGGTCACCGCCATGTTGTGTTTGTGCACTTTCGGGAGTGAAACATGAAAAATTGTGAAACAAAATTTCAAAACGAAGGAAAAATTTGTGTGTGGCTATGGGAATCGTAGTGAGTGTATGTAGGAAACCTCAAACCTGAAAATAAGCCATCTAACTGCTGCACCCAAGTGGAATTAGCATTAACACTGAAATTTACAGCTAACGTTTTAGAAATGCTGTGAATTTAATATCATGCGTAAATTTGTATTGAGTATAATAGAGGTAAATGTGTTACATTCAAGTACTCATAATTTTACAGGATTTGTTCGAACTGTGTACATTCTATTACGTACATTACATACACTCTTAAAAATAATGAATATTACGAGTGATGTAATCCTTCTTGCATGTACATACTTCGAGACTCAAAGATAAATATGACTCAATTACATGTTCAATTTAATGTGTTTTTTAACCCTTATTTTACCCTTATAATAAATACTAACACACTCAAAGTTACGTTTCGGATGCTACATTTACAAAAGCTCCTAATGTAACTTCAAATCTAAAACCGTAAGCATTAAAAAAATGCTACTTGACTGAAAAGTGGAATGTGCAAGCCTTAAATTTACACGATCCTTGTCTTTGGTGTTATAACAATATCAGACCTATTGTCAACACAGTCGGTTTCACGCGTCACAGCAAGTCACAAGCGAGGTCACAAGTTCAAATTCGTTCTCTTCCATGAGAAATTATAATACGATGGCGACAACTTCCAGCATCCTTAAAATATTTTTTGATGAATGCCAAGGACCGGGAATGGCCATTTGATTTTAAATTGTCACAAGTATGTGGAGATGAAGGAATAAAATGAACCCTACAAGATTTTTCTGTCAGTAACTAGATAATGATCCTTGAGATTAAACTGTTGCATCAATTGTAAAATTTCATTTTGTGTACCTCAACTTATGTTTACGTCACTTTAATGTAAGTTATCGTTTCTAGTTTTTATGTTAATGTAAATATACGAACAGACGCAAATTTCGGTCAAACGGGTCGCTCCTTTTATGTGCATCCAAATAGACTTAAATTAACATGATTTTTTCTAAGAGTGTACATACATTCAATAACAAAGGGTAAAGGGGGAATACAAGGTGCCGGACGAAGTTTAGGTTGTATTAGGGATTCGTGGTTATCTGGTCCAAGTCATGGATGACAATTATGCCTTCCGTGATGGAAATCGACAGATCGAGATCATTGAAGGTCTATTTTTAACAACCCACCAGACGGAAATCCTAATGTGTATTGCTTGTTCATGTCCTGTAATAAAAGCGTTTCGTTGGAAAGAGATTCTCTATCCTCTCCGTGGGTTTCGTGTAAGTGCTTCTGCTTACGGATCCACACCCTCGTTTTTGCCCCTTCATACAACGGAATGGTGACGATTACAGGTATGTACAGTTTGATCTTGCCATTAAGAGGAACTGTACGCCATGGCAAGTCCTGCACTGGTGGTGGCTTCCTATCACATAACATCACATCACCATCCTACCACGCATTCCATTTCAATGCATTCTTATATTCCACTCACACTTGTCTGTGGCCTCAACAACATCCTTACTGTTGGTTTAAATCGGTCCTCAAACTCGATGTTTTGACGTATTTTTGAATTCTACTGAAATTAACCACCCACACTTGTGAGAAGCCCCACCAGCATCCGAACTGTTGGTTTAAATCGGTGCCAAAATTTGAGTAACTTTAATTTGCATCTATGTGCAGAGAATAAAACGGGAACATAGTTAAATATCTGAATCGCTGCCGACGTCACTTGAATTCTGCAAACCGTTTTCCAAAACGGATCCCACTGCAAACCCAACCCTTTTATCCAACATCCAAGTGCTTTCTCGTGGAAGAGCAGTGGACTCCACGGCTTCTTTCAAAGCGAGTATCACGTCAACACATTCCCACCTTTTTCTGTTTGACCTGCATTTGGCCAAGGCCGGCGCCAGTATTGCCTTAGTTTGGGAGCACCAGTTTTTACACATTGAGGATGTATGCTAGTCCCAAGCATCATATGTTGGTTCTTTATGAAATAACAGCTGGCAATTACGGAGTAGCAACCTCTGGTGGTCAATCATGCTGATGCTCATCATCCTACCACGCGTTAACTTATTCAAAGTAACTTGGCAACTATCAATACAAAGTGATTTAAGATCATTCAGCTTTTTGAGAGTTAAGGTACGATCAATAAACCACGTATTCTCATGTTTGAGGTTATCAGACCAACAACTCTCTCCCCCCCCCCCCCCCCCCCCCCCTACACCTCCTTTGTGGAGCTTTGGACATACATGGTTTTTAAAAGTAATCTTGTGAAACTTCGAAATTCAGAGAAGTTCCGAAAAATTAGGAGAAGTTCCGTGAAATTCAGAAAAGTTCCAAGAACTTATGCAAAGTTCCGAGAACTTCAAAGGCGTCTTCGATACTTCACAGAAGACCTCGAAACCTTAGAGTAGTCCACGAAACTTCAGAAAAGTTCACGAAATTTCAGAGAAATCATTGGAACTTCAAAGAAGCTCATGGAGAAATCCTCACGAAACTACAGAGAAGTTCACGGAACTTCAGAGAAGTTCACGGATCTTTAGATAAATTCACGGATCTTCAGAACAGTCGTTGGAACTTTCTGTAATGTCCATAGAATGTCAGGAGAGTGCCGATAAATACATGCAAGTCCCAATATCTTCAGTGTAGTTCATCAGGGATGTCCTTTAAATAACGGTGAGGTTAAAAGAACATCAGAAAAGTCCCGAGAATTTACGTAAATTTCAGTGAGATCCAGGAAACTTTAGCGAATTCCAGAGAACTTAAGAGAAGTCTCGAGAACTTTAGTAATGTTTCAAAGTTTTCAAAGGAAGTCCCAAAATTTCAGATAACTCTATAATTTCAGAAAACACCTTAAACCTCCAGATAACTCTCTAGAGTTTCAGAGAGGTTCAAAGAGATATTCACAAAAGTTCCGAAAACTTCAGAGAAGTTCGGAGAAATTCAGGATGTTCCGAGAACTTCAGACAAGTTTCGAGAGCTTCAGCATAGTTCTGAGAATTTCGGAGAACTTCAGAGAAGTCCTCTAAACTACAGATAAATCCTCAAAACTTCAGAGAAGTCCTTTAAACTTCAGATTATATAACGGAACTTCTGAAAAGTCCTCGGAATTTAGGAAAGAAATACCAGAGAAGTTAACGGAAGTTCAGAGAAGTTCAAGAATCTTCAGAAAAATCCTAGGAACTTTTGAAAAGTTTTTGGAACTTCATAGAAGTCCTCGACACTACATAGTAATTCACGGAACTATTGAGAAGTCCTCAGGACTTCAGATTAGTTCACGGAACTTCAGTGGAGTAATTGGATAAGATTAAGAGATAAACTTTAAAGAAATTAAGGGAACTTCAAAAAAATTAACGGATCTTCAGATAAGTCCTCGGAAATTTGGAGAAGTCCTTGGAACTTCAAAGAAGACTTCAGAACTTCAGAGAAGTCCTTGGATCTGACGAGACAATTTTAGAAACGACAATAGAAAATCACGGAACACCACATAAGTTCACGGATATTTAGAGAAGTACACGAAACTTTAAATACGTCCTCGGAACTTCAGAGAAGTTCACGAAACTTCAGAGGGCTTCATGGACCTTCAAAAAAGTTCACGGAATCTTAAAAAAAAAAGTTCACGGTAATTGAGAGAAGATCACGGTAATATAGAGAAGTTCATGGAACTTCAGAAACGTTCTCGAAAAGAAACTTTCAGAAACGTTCTCGAAACTTCAGAGAATTTTTCGAAACTTCTGAGATATTCTCGAAGCTTTAGAAAAGTTCTCGAAACTTCAGAGAAGTTCTCGAAACTTCAGAGAAGTTCTCGAAACTTCAGAGAAGTTCACAGATTTTCTGAGGGTTTTATGGAATTTTAACAAGTTCACGGAACTTTGGAGAAATTCGCGGTACTTTAGAGAAGTTCACTGAACTTTGCAAAAGAATTTCACGAGATATTATTGAAACTTCAGAGAAGATAACGGGGAAAAACTCACGAAACTTCAAGAAACATACGAGAGATTTTTACGGAACTTCAGAGAGGTTCTCAGATATTCAGAGAAGTACTTTAGAAAACTTCTTGGAAAATTAAAAAAGTTCATGGAACCATAATGAACCTTAGAATTCACGGTACTATAGCTCACACAACTTCAGAAAAAATCATAGAACTTCAAAGAAATCCTCTGAACCTCAGAAACGTTCACAGAATTTCAGAGAGATTCACGGATGTTTAATGAAGTCCTTGGATTCTATATAACACCTGATTAAAAACTATCAAGAAAGGCTACGAATTGCGAGCTTCTGACTGGTTTCTAGTATCATAAGATCCATTGATTACAAGCATTCATGGTTGGCCCAAAAAGCACGAAAAACCATTGTCCTTCGATGATAAGTAGCTGCTAGCAAAGAAAGCGGTTGAAATTGTAAAAGGGCATTGAAAATATAAATGTTTAATAATAATTGAAATAAAATCGGTTAACTTATAGTAACATATAATAAATAAAAATATTGACAAAAACAAAATGTAAAATTAAGCTGAAAATAATGAGTTTGAAGGTTACCATGACAACGAATTTTTTTATACTTTTTGAATCATGAAATATAGTAAAACCATCGATATTTGTTTTGAGCATAACTCCTCAGCAGAAGGTCGTGGATGGGCAAACTAACCAACACTTGAAAGCTTTTTTAATGTACTATAAGATGCAGTCAATTTTATTTGCTCCTACATGCACCTAACTGTAGTACAGTCGTCGAAAATACGACGAAAAAAACGGAAAAAAAAAGTTCAGTAGCTCATCCCACTGAAATAATACAGGTATTGTATGTTCTAAAAGGTTTTGTATTTTGATATAGCAAATAACTTTGTAGAACATTATATTATCCTTAAAATTAAAAAAAAAATTCAGTGAAAAATGTGTTTTTGGATGTTAGTTCTTTGAAAACGCGCTCTATCTCGGATTGGGTGAAACAAACGATTTATCTTGAGCAAAGTTTTTTGTATTGACTTTTTCTACAATTTTGCTGAAGATATCCTAAGATGCTGAAGAGAGGGAACCAGCGTCGGAATGATTCAACGTATCAAGAAACGGAACAACGTGAAGACCTACAAGAAGCAGAAAATCGCCTGAAGACCTACAGGAAGCAGAACAGAAGCAACGCGCAGCAACAAGGGCCCGGAAATTGTATTCGCGAGTTTTGCAGCGACCGGATGCATGTATTTTGATGGACGACGAGACCTATATCAAAGAGGACTTAAAAATCCTTCCAGGTCCACAATATTACACTGCCGTCGTAGGGGAGGATGTAAGCGATGCAGACAGGTCGATTCAAGTGGAGAAGTTTGGTTGAAAAATGCTTTGTATGGCAAGCAAAATGTTCCTGCGGTATTAAGTCTACCATTTTTAACACTATCGGTCGGATTTCGCGTCGGCGCATTACGCCAAAACAACTCTCAATTGGCTCACGAAAAAGGGTATGGATTTCGTTGAGAAAGACATCAATCCGCCAAATTGCCCTTAACTTCGGCCCATCGAACGCTATTGGGCGATTGTGAAGAGGGTCTTAAAAAAAACTGGTAAAGCAGCTGGGAATATGCAGGAGTTTGAAAAAAATTGGGCTGAGGCGTCCAAAAAGTGTGATGAAACCCTTGTCCGGAGCTTGATGACAAGTGTTCGATCAAAAATTCGCAAATTCGTGAAAGAATAATATTAGTTTCCGGTCTTCACAATGTTCAAGTTCAATCCCGTACAATAAAGAACCATCCATTTGTTTTTGAATAAAACATCATTTTTTATATGATTTGAAAGGAAAATATGTGGACAACTTATTCTCGATACAGTCCTTAGGATGCAAATATTATGATTTATTTTATACTAGCGGAATATTATTGTTTTTTTTAGACTAAGGCTCACTATGTTCAGAGTAACATTCCTCAATTTCCAAGAAGCGAACGAAGAGGTGCTGGAACGCTTGTATCCACTTTTACAGTATGACAAACGAAAGCGTTTATTTCACTCTCATCTTTGAAAATTAATTAAGAATTGAGAAATTGACAATTTCTGAACCGCACCAGAATTCTGCCATTTTAAATATATATTCCTGATAATCAGATTGTTGACCTTCTACAGCTCTAATTAGTATAGGAACAAGTGCTGTAAATAGTCGACGCAATTCACTTTCTATGTACCAGTTAGGGCAAGGCACTGTTATAAGTAATAAGGTAGATTTAGTGAAATACTACAATTTGATCATACACCCTGTTTCATAAATTCAGCTTCAAAATCAATTTTTCGGTAAATTTATCAAAATGGACGAAATGACTATTTACAGCACTGATAGGAACCATCCATGGATTTAGTCACGGTTTATAGTATTGTTGAATTGTGAAGTATGATATAAGTATGAAAAATATAAGTTTGAAGTATTCCGGCATTTTAGTAACAAATAAATGGAATTCATTCATCTCCCTCGTCATGCGAAGCACTTTTTATAATAACTCAAATCCGCAACGAATCCAATTCATAGTTTTCGCTCTGCTAACACACTTACTTCAAAATCCACCTGGGGTTTTCCGCTTCACTTCAATATCTTCCAGAGACTTAGCTCCTCGATGCCACCACTAAGTGAAATTCACTTTCTCCTGCTGAGACACTGACCGAACAAATCACCAAAAAAAAAGTCCACAACCGAAAAACCGTTGTCTAAAAAACCTGCAAGCACCTGACTGCCTTGATGCACCGACTGACACTGACACCGTTCCGTCAAGATCTGAATCCTGGAGAGCCCGATTCTTTGAAGTCACCACCTTCCAAGCTCACCCATACCAGCAGCATCGATCCGTGAAAAATAACAACAAATAATCTAATCATTAACTGCCGTACTTCGAACCATCATCGCCTCCGTTATATACAGACGAAGCATATCTCAAACTGCTGCCACCGCGAAGGAGCGTTCAAAATGCTCAGAAACAAAAAGGCCATACCCCGTCGTCCATATCGCCCATATTACTCAATTTATTCGAAATATCAGCCAGTTGTTTTATATGAGTTTGCCTCATTATCAAATCTACTCGTAGCCTATCACCGACCATACAAACGACCATACTTCGAGCCTTCAGTATGTGTGCCCATTCGTCGCCTTCGGGATGAATTATCAACACTCTACTCTACACTTCGGGATCCTAAGCAACTTCCAGAACACTTCAATACAGTCCCAGTGGACACGCGTAATACACGCTCATTGGCAACGAAGAGGGCCTATCTTCGAATCCTAAACAACTCAATACTACAAGGAGAGATAGAGTGTACACATTATTGACCGGAGCAGTAAATAACTCACTGCAATTGCGATAACGGCTGATAACAACCGCCACATAGGTACATACACATCATAACGTGAGCTTAGTACTGCAGCAGAGTCAAGTTCAAGTTGTACTCTTTTGTTTGTTTCAGAACCAAGATTTAACCGATCATGCATCAACTGCCGGCCAGCCGCCACGCTGCCTATCGGTTGGCCAAAGGTTAGTCACAAACTATTCGTGATTGGACCACGAAATTGTTGAACTTCGTTCCGAGAACACGGCGAACCGAGATTATCCAGTCATCATCGGCTAAGCTCATAAATAACGATTAGTCTGATTCTTGCACGGCGGAGAAGTATAGCACCTAAGCTTTGAGTGAACTATGATCGTGGGGATGAACTGTGAACGGGTTGTTTGACACCGATTAGGGATACAGTTTATGCCACCGCTCGCAGATGACAAACAACGCGAGGCGCATATCAATGTTTCTGATTATGGTAGGTGATCTTCTAGGGTTCCGTTATCTATCCTGACAGTTGTAATGAACTTGTAGATTGAGAACTACTCGGGAAATATGAACGTTTATGATAACGATTGATAGGCCTATTCATAAGTCAATATCACATAGATTCACCGTACCGGCAGCATTGAGCACGTGCGGTGTGACAATTGCGCATTACTGCAGCGGTGTATCGGTTCGTTTACATTAAAGTTTCTTAACGAAGTACCGTTAAGATAATATCAAAATAGGTGCAATCGATAAGTTATAGTTTAAGTAATCTATTTCGCTTGGCAGACCACACTTAGAATTAAGGGAGCAATAACTGTAGCAACGATTGATCGGGACTTCTTAGAAATCACGAATCGAGGGCTGAAATCGGCTATTGCAATGGCCAATATTACACTCTGAATCGTTTCACCTTAAGGCGAAATTGGAAGGATTTTTGGTGTCTCCCTTTCTCGAATTTTTTAAAAACAATGGGAAACTTTTTCGGAAAACTGTTAACACTTGAAGTTAGTGAACTAAATTTGCAATCCTATGGTTTGAAAAAAAAATTTGATATCTTTTCTCATATTTCCTAAAACCATTTTTGTAGCCCAAACTAGTTGCGCAAATGATCGAGTTTGACAACTATGCTCATCAATAATTCAATTATTTAGTATGAAACTGATATTTTTTTATTCAATACGTGTATTCCCTATACAATAGGAAGTATTTCGTTTGAAGGCAACATATTTGAAAATTGCATAGTAAAGCTGAAAACGTTTTTTTAGCACAACCCATAATCTTTGAAATTATTTCTATTTGTCATATACGTTACCCGTGAGTTTCTATACAGGGTGTTCGGTTCCTTAGTGCAAATATTTTCAGGAGCGATAGTGAATGATATTTGAAGAAAAAAATCGTTCTACGCATATGGTCAAATCTCTCAGTTTACGGAGTTATTGAACTTTTAATGTGTTGGTACATGTTAGTCTTAAATTGGCTGTAACTCAAAAATGATGTTACTTAGCAAGATTTTTCTTCCCTCATTCGAAAGCTAAGGAAACTTTTCTACATAACAGTTTTATTTCAACTTTGAGTGATTTTCATTTAGTGTCTTTTTAAGAGTAAATATGTTTTAAATATCTTTTTACTTAAGGGTTTTTTCATGTTTTTAGCATAGAACACGTAATAAACAGCAGTGATTGATCCAACAAAAGCATGGTTTTAAAGTGTTTTACAACTCTCTCTTAGACACAAACTTTCTATCTCGCTTAGTTTTTTTTTTTGCAATACTGTTTTAAATGCGACACGTTGTGCCTCCAATTAGCAGATAGCAAAATCACGAATTCAACCCCGCCGTGGTAATGTCTGTGCGCAGGACGCACAGCACTGCTTGATGGGGCGTCCAAGGAGAAGAATTTCATATCTTTGAGCAAATCGAGCAAATTTGTTATTCAGTTGCTGTTAACAGCTAGTTACAAAAGAGTTTAACTTAGTCTATGTTCCTAACAGCAAGCGACTTATTACTGATTTGAGTTTGATTTCATGAAGGGTGAAGAGATTACTTTGAAGGGAACATGCACAATTTCATTTATAGGATCTTGAAAATATAGCAACCAAATATTTGTAATGAACATAAAATATAAATATTAGAGCTCTAAAAGAGCAAAGAATCTTATTTAATATTGTAGGCAGGTAAACTTTTTGAAGAATATAGATTTGAAATAATCTATACGTTAGCAATTTTCCAGAAAAATCAAGTATGTCAGAAATTCGTAACTCATGAACCGATATACTATTTTCAAAATAAAATTCAAGATACAAATTTTTTTTTAATCAGTTCGTTTATTTGTTAGGCTCAGGCGTGTGTAACACTTTACGGAGCCGATATTCAATATTGTTATTTACAATGTACAATTTTTCAATTTTAGTAAAGTGGGGTGCCAATTACTCGTGGCTAGCTCGAGGTTAATGGGTCACATTATTGTTTGGAAGGGGCTAGGCAGGTAACTTATTTCAGGTATTTGTTGCTGCTCATGGTTGCGACATCTTCCAAATCCTCGGTCTCTGTAGTCCCTTACTGGAACTAAGCTGCAGATGGGTGACCACAGCTTGCTGGGCAGGTACAAGTAGCACGGAAACAAAAGGATAATATAACTGGGACACAATGGCAGGGAATTTACTAGAGTGAAAGGGAGGGGGTGATGACATTACACTCTTAGATCAGACAAACAAAGGAATTCGTAAATCGCTTGCATGTAGGGAAGATCATGCATTCCCAAAACATCTCTTACTTCGCGGAAGGGTTGTCTACCTCGGGCCACAAGGGTATCCAATAGTCGTGCTCTGGAGGCATCATTACCCGGGCAATGCCAAACTGCGTGATCGATGTCATCATAACCGGTTCCGCACCTACATATGTTGCTATCGACGAGGTTAATTCTGTAGAGATGTGCGTCTAGCGAGTAGTGGTTGGACATAAGTCTTGACATCACACGAATGAAACCGCGACTTACATCCAGACCTTTGAACCACGATCTCGACGAAACATTTGGAATAATGGAATGTAACCACCGCCCAAGAGAATTACTTGTCCAAGCGTTTTGCCAACTTTGAAGAGAACTCTGACGTACTAATGGGAAAAATTCATCATGTGAAATTCTTCTTTCAAAAATCTCGCCTTCTTGTGCGCCCACCTTTGCTAGAGAGTCCGCCTTCTCATTGCCTGGAATTGAGCAATGTGAGGGGACCCATACAAAGGTAATTCTAAATGATCTTTCGACCAACGCACACATCTGCTCCCTTATTTTTGAAAGAAAGTAAGATGAGTGCTTAACTGTTTTCATCGACTGGAGAGCCTCAATAGAACTGAGACTATCCGAGAAGATGAAATAATGGTCTACGGGCATGTCGGAAATTATCCCCAATGCGAAATTGATTGCTGCCAGCTCAGCAACATATACGGAACAAGGTTCCTGAAGTTTCCGGAAGGCAGATGAGTATTCATTGTAAACACCGAAACCAGTGGATCCATCAATGCGCGACCCATCAGTGAAAATTCTTCTATTGCAATTGACATGTTGGTACTTTTCGATGAAAATATGGGGAATTAAAATAGGTCGAAGTTGATCTGGAACTCCTTGAATAGCCTGTTTCATGGAGAGATCATAAGCAATGGAGGAACTGTGATAAGGAAAGCGTACACTAGGAGGGATATAGCATGGAAGACTAATATCAGATGACATATAGTTAATATAGATTCGTAAGAATCTAGACTGGGTTCTCAATTCGAGCATTTCTTCGAAGTTTTCAATCACAAGGTTGTTACTGATTCCACACTTGATCAGTATTCTAGATGAGAGCTCCCAGAAGCGGTACTGTAAGGGTTTTACTCCTGCCAGAACCTCCAGGCTCATATTATGCGTTGAATGCATACAGCCAAGGGCAATACGTAGACAACGATATTGAATGCGTTCCAATTTGATGAGGTGGCTATCTCTTGCCGAGAGGAAGCAAAAAGAGCCATATTCGAGAACTGAAAGAATAGTTGTTTTGTAGAGTTTAATGAGGTCTTCCGGGTGAGCACCCCACCATGTCCCGGAAATTGATCTTAGAAAATTGATCCTTTGTTGACATTTCTGTTTTAAATACGCAAAGTGATTACTCCAAGTGCATTTTGAATCAAACATGACTCCAAGGTATTTAAAGGTCAAAGATTGGGTAATGTCTCTTCCCAACAGCTTGAGACGCAGTTGGGCTGGGAACCGCTTTCTAGTAAACACTACCAATTCGGTTTTATGCGGTGAAAACTCGATCCCCAAATTTCTGGCCCAGATGGACAGATTATCTAGGGAATTTTGCAATGGTCTTTGCAAGATTTCCGCACGTGGACCTCTAAAGGAGATCACAGCATCGTCTGCAAGTTGTCTTAGCGTGCATCTATTTTCCAAGCAGTTATCAATATCTTTAACATAAAAATTATAAAGCAAGGGACTTAAACATGAGCCTTGGGGTAAGCCCATGTAGCTAATTCTGGAAGTTGTCAGTTGACCCAGATTGAAGGTCATTTGTTTTTCTGACAGTAAATTATACAAAAAGTTGTTTAAAATTCCTGGTAATCCACTACTGTGCAGACTATCTGCCAGTATATCTATGGAAACTGAATCAAATGCGCCCTTAATATCCAGAAATACTGAAGCCAATTGCTCCTTGTGTGCAAAGGCCAGTTGTATATCAGATGAAAGCAACGCTAAACAATCGTTTGTTCCTTTGCTCTTTCGGAAACCAAATTGCGTATTTGATAGTAGGTTGTTTGATTCAACCCAACGGTCAAGTCTTGATAGGATCATTTTTTCTAACAATTTCCTTAAACATGATAGCATAGAGATCGGACGGTAAGAATTGTAATCAGACGCTGGTTTCCCAGGCTTTTGAATAGCTATTACTTTAACCTGCCTCCATGCGGGTGGAACTATATTTAATTCCATGAGAGTGTTATACAGGTTAAGTAATCGTCTTTTAGCGATATCGGGGAGATTTTTTAGAAGGTTGAATTTAATCATATCGCTTCCCGGAGCAGAGTTATTCGATGAAAGAAGTGCCATTGAAAATTCCAACATTGTGAATGGTTCGTCCAGAGAACCGTTATTTCGGGTAGTATCCCGTAAATTCGGTTGTGTTGGGACAGAGTCTGGACAAACCTTTTTAGCGAAGTCGAATATCCACTGCATGGAGTATTCTTCACTCTCATTGGAGGATGAGCGGTTTCGCATGTAACGAGCCTTTCTCCAAAGCGTTGTCATCGAGGTTTCTCTAGATAGTCCCTCTACAAACGAACGCCAGTAATTGCGTTTCTTTGCTTTGAGTAAGTTTTTAAGCCTTTTTTCAAGCTTGAGGTACTTATCAAAAAGCTCACATGTTTCATGTCTACGATAATCTTTAAACGCATCGGATTTCTCAAGATACAACTTAGTGCATTCATCATCCCATCCAGGGGTGGCGGGTCTTCTTTTGAGGGATGCACTTGGAACACGTCGTTTCTGAGCTTCTAATGCACTTTTGTACATCAGGTCGGAAAGGAAACGATACTCTTCTAATGGTGGAAGAGGATCGGTAGAATCAATACCAAGGGTTACCGCCGATGCAAAATGTTGCCAATCAATATGCCTCGTGAGGTCATAAGGAACATGGATTGACTGGTCTGTTTTATTAAAACTATTTGTGATTGAGATAATAATTGGTAAGTGATCACTACCATGGGGATCATTGATTACCTTCCACAGACAATCTAATGATAGTGAGTTAGAGCACAAAGATATGTCAAGTCGACTCTCCCTGGCAGGAGGTTTTGCTATTCGTGTCGCTTCCCCAGTGTTCAAGATGGTCAAGTTGAAATCGTCGCATAAGTCATAGAAAATACCCGCTCTGTTGTCATCGTATTGTTCGCCCCAAGCAGTACCGTGGGAGTTCAGATCGCCCAAAATAAGAACTGGAGATGGAAGTAATGTAATTGAACTCCAAAGTTGACGGCGGTTTATTGATGCCCTCGGAGGGACATAGACGGAAGCTATGCAAAGATCTTTATTCTTTACATTTATTTGGCAAGCGACGATTTCAATGCCTGAGATTATTGGGAGTGAGATTTTATAGAAGGGGTAGCATTTTTTGATCCCCAGAAGTACGCCACCATATGAATCATCTCGGTCCAGGCGAATAATGTTAAAATCGTGGAAGTTTAATTCATCTTCGGATGAAAGCCATGTTTCACAGAGAGCAAATATATCACAATCAGAATTGTGAATCAAATACTTGAACGAGTCTAATTTAGGTATTAGACTACGACAGTTCCATTGTAATACGGTGATCATATCTTGATCCTCACTCGACGAATTATTCATCGAAAGATATGAATTCACCAATAAGGGGCCATGATACAGTCAATTGCTTGAAGTAGTTTCCAACTATAGGAATAAGCAGGTCAATAATTCCTCGGAGCGGTGAAGCATCCGAAAGGCCAAGAGCATTTAAAATGTTATCCACAATGTCCCTAAAATTAATCTTACCTCGCTTGGACGGGATATTCTTAGAATTGCGAGAAGACGTAGTTTTTGGTTTTGGCAACCTCTTACGGTTACTGTTATTAGGTAGCGGCGGGTTGGTATAGCTACAGCTAGGAACGGATGCATCAGCTATTACCGGTTTATTCGGTTTTTTAAATTGACCCCCGCTACCTCCAATTTTTTGCAAGCTTTTGAGAGTAGGTTTTATTTGTTTCCGGCGCACACCCGGAGAACTAGTAGGCTTTCTTTTACCGGGGGCGTGTACCTCCGGAAATCCACACTCATCGGCTTCGTCAGAGTCCAGTTCATCGGAAGACAAAATCAAGAAAGGATTTTCATTTTGAGCGGCTGATACAGACGATGCAGACGCTCCGTTTTGCGACTTTAACATTTCTGCATACGTCTGCTTGGAGCGTTCTTGTATGGAACGTCTCACATTACCAGTGCGCTTCTTGTACACGGGGCAGTTCTGCAGATCGTGGAGAGGCTCTTTGCCACAGTAAGCACACTTGGTTGCTTCCTGTTGGCAAGCATCCTCTAGATGCCTTTGGCCGCATTTGCCACAACGGGGCTTGTTGTCGCAAAAAGTAGCCGTATGACCCAACTGTTTGCACTTGGTACAATTAAATACCCTTGGTACAAAAAGACGCACTGGGAAAAAAACTTTATCAATTTCAACAAATTTTGGGAGAATTGATCCGGCGAAGGTCACTTGTAGCGAGTCCGACGGTGAATACGTCTTTTTTCCATCTACCATTGATCCTGCATGCAATTGTTTGCATTCCAGAATCTCAATGGTAGACGAAGCGGAATCTGGAAGTCGCCCCTTACCTTCCATAACGTCTTCACACGTCAGGCTCGCTGCAGAAACCACACCATCTATCTCCACATCTCGAGATGGGATGTAGACGTAGTACTCGACATTATAACCTTCGTCACTAGCAATTTCATTTGCAATTTTATATGTAGGTGCAATAACACGCAGTTTGTTTCGGTTGACCTGATGGAATTCGGTCCCCGGATAACGACGCGTCAAATTTCTTTTTATGCCCAAAAAGTCTAGGGCTTTCACTTTCTGCCGAAAGTAGACAACCCAAGGAGAGGCAGAAGACGGCTGATAACAGCGCGCCCTAAAAACATCTTTGGGAGGCATGTCGCCCCCCTTAGAATCATCCATGAAAAGACAAATTCAGGGACAAAAAAAAAAAAAAATTAAATAAAACAAAATAAAAATCTGATGATTTTTTTTGAACCACCCTATGCAGAACGGTATTTTTTTGAACCACCCTATGCAGAACGATTTACTATATGGGAGAGAGATACACAACACACTAGCAGATGACGAAACAAAAAACAAATGTGCTACTTGCCGTTTGCCGGCTGATGGCACCTTCTGCTGTTGTTCGCAAACAAAGCACCGCTTGCTGACCGGCAGTGGATGGTGCGATGACCTTCCTTGCTGCGACGATGCTTATGGGGTTACACTTTTTCCCCTCGGGTGTTTGACGATGGTACTGGCTGGACAGATCATCCGTCGGGCTCGGCCGGGAATGTCTGCTTCCCTAAAGGAACGCTCGGCTGGATATCGGCGGTTCAAACAGTGCACTAATTGTATTCACCGCGTTGTTAATAGCGGGTGGAGAAAAAAAACAACCAAAAGAGGTAGTGTGGGGTGCAAAAAAAAAACTGAACCGAAGCTCTTCAGCGTTCGATGCGGAATGGCAAAAAAAACCACAAACAAAAAAAAAAATATTTTATGGAAAAAAAAAAAGTGTTTTTTTTTTAAATTTTTTCTTTTCCATTTTTTCCCTCACACCCACCCCCAACAAAAAACCCTTTAAAAAAAAAAAAACAAAAAAAAAAAAACAAAAAAAAAACCCCCTTTTTTTTCTTTCTTTTTTTTTTTCTCTAAATTTTTTTTTCCCCCCCCCCCCCCGGTGGGTTTTAAAAAAAAAATTTATAGCCCGCGAAAAAAAACGAGCTTTTTTTAAAGTTTCAAATATTTATAACCCCGGTTTTTTTTAAAGGAAAACCAGTTACCGAAACCCCGGATTTAAAGCAAACCTCCCATGATCCAGTTATGCTGTATTTTTTCAAGGTCTTCCTTTTTATGGCATTGATTTAAAGTAAAAATAACGATTAGATTAGATCATGGTAGGGATTTGACCCGTAACATTTTTGTGGTGCATTACGGGGTATCAGATCTACCACTGAACCCTAGTAGCATAGCATAGCAATTTCCGACCATACATAATCCTGGGTTGGCTGTTGTAGAGACGATGGAAGCGCCACAAGAGCTGCCTTGGGTGTGACAGGCTCTTCATCCATCGTTCTCTTTGCACAACACCTGGCCAGGTCCTTATGATCAGTAAGGGAAGGGAGGGAAGTGTTGATTAGATGTCTACTTAAGAAGATGCTGAGAACTCATGCTACCTTCATAGACATCTGGAGTTGGAATTTGGAAGGGATTGTGCGGGAGGCTTACTTTGGCGAGAAAGCGTATGTATATTTATATGTATATAGGTCGTTGGGAGTGACGAAGCTAAGAAAGTTAATGCACTCCTTTGTTGTCCGCTTTTTTTTTTGGGCTGGAACACACGCGTTTCCTACTTGTATCCAGGTTCTTCTTGCGTGAAAGCTTGTCTGTCGGTTGAAACATGAGCATTAACTCTTGTCTTAGCCTTTTCTGGCTTATGGTTATAGCGCCAATACTCGCTTTAGATCTACCACTGAACCCTAGTATGAATTAATTCAAACTAGGGAACATATTTGTTTTTGTAGTAAAAGGAACATATATTAGTCCTTAATAAATTTTATGTCTTTTGAAAAGTGACAATACTCGAACTGAGCCACCGAGGATGAGCTTGGGATAAGGAAAATATGGTTAGTATTCATGTATGTGAATTTTCATTTTCTATTTGATGATCTATAGTTTGAATTGGTTATGACTAGGGTTCTGATGCATGGTCAGTAACGGAGTCATTGTTTGTTTTCTTAGCAATGAGCCCGGCTTTGACTGATAAAGGAACGCGCCTTTGAAGAGTGCTCTCACTCCTCAAAGGGTTTAAATAGCGGAAACTTTCAATAAAAGTCGATTCATTTCCAACAAAACAAACAATGACAACTGTAACAACACCGAATATTTCATCATTTCTCAATAGTGATGAAGTAACGCGACATGCACTAAACAAAGAATATGCTACAAAGGATATACTACAATAGATGAAATTACTGGTTGCAGTGGTTTATGTCCCGAACAGAGGAAAAAAAAGGTAGGGATTTAGAGAAAAATATAGGTAAGTGGTTTAAACGCAGTTCGCCCAAGCAGCACATGAAACATTTTTTCAAAAAAGAAAATTATAAACATGTTGCAAACATGTGTGGAGTTGCATCAAAGTTCGATTCATGTTTCATAAAATACTATACATTTCAATAACGTTGCCAAATAATAGCAGTTGGTACGAGCACTAACGAGTTAGCACGAGTTAGAAAAGGAGAAGCCTGTTAGTTACAAAAATATTGCACTTTAGTGAATTTAATCTTGATGTAGCCTGATATTGAAATGCAACATCGTAGAGCAGTTTGTTTCAATTCAGTATTATGGAACTTCTTATTTTTGATAATTGTTTTGCAACCAATTTGAACAAATTGTTGATATGAATATTTTATTGTTTTGCAGCCATATTGCAACTTTCAACTTTCAAAAATACGTTCCAATAATGTTTCAAGATCAAGCGAATTGCGTTATGTCTTGATGTGACAAATATGTTGCAATGTAACAGCTTATAAAAACACGTTTCTCCATACGCGCAAATATTATTGCAAAAAGTGGTTCGATTTTTAAAGTTATTTACAATGGCTTTTTTGAATTTGGAGGGGAAGATAAAAAGCTGAGCATGAAAATAAATTGAAACGGAAAATTCTATAGACAAAAAAAGCAAATGCTTGAAGCTGTTGGCCCCTCGTATGCCAAAAAACATAGAAGCTTAGAAGGAACGCTGAATCAGGTGCTGGCTCTTGAGAATGGAATTCAGCATGAGGAGAAAGGTAATCCAGATATCGGTGGACAAGATTATAGCGATGAGGACAACAGTGATGACAGCAGCAACGAAAATAACAGCGACGCAGACAACAGTGATGACGACAGCAGCGATGACGACAATTCTCAACCCAGAGAAACAGATCCTGTTGATTTGTGCGACGAATTGCGATCATGGGCTTTAATCTTTCAAATTAAACATGCCGCGATAAACTCACTGTTGGGAATTTTAAAAACGCATGTTCCTGTTTATAGAAAATTTAGTTGCAAATATGTTTTTGAAACGTTGTTAAGGTATCGCATTAGTATGTGGAAAATAGGTTGCTAACGTGCATTAGGCAACGTAAAAAATACATATAGATAACTTATATGAAACTGTAAGAAAACTGTAACGTTATTGCATCGTCCAATTGTATATCTGTGCAAAAGTTGAATTATTTGGATTTAAAGAGATTTGAGCGAACACTGCCGGCCAAATGTGTCATGCATATGATTTTCCGAAAAAAAAACTGTCCGAATAAGCTTTTGGTTTCCCTTGGAAAAACCTTGAAAATCTTTACTCATCCCTAAGTTGCTAATCTTTTTTTTTGATTAAAAATAAAAATTTAATCAAACAAAATTTGTGTCCTAGTTTTGATTATTGTGATCATAAAAGTTTGTTTGGTAACTCGGCAATTCAATTTGCGAAATTTCGTTATTTACTCGATCTCAGATAATATATTATAACTTTTCAATTGGGTTGTTTAATTGTGAAAAACGTGCAGGTTTTTATACATGATCTGAATGAGCTTAGTTTTCTTATTACAACCTCATTTTTATCGATCGATCAAAATTTCGCGTTAACATGGTCTCGAGACTTTGTACGATTGCGAGCTGTCACTTGATGAATTTAGGAAACGAAGCTCTTTCATACAATACCAAGTGGAAGACAACATCAACATATCTAAATATATTATCAAATATTTCTAAATATCAACGATAATATTTAAGTATTTTCTAGACTAAAGAGCTTCTAGAGCTGAACAATGTTTGTTTTATTGATACTTTTGATTCTCCAGCTACGAGAAGAAAATGAACTTATCAAAACGTATTTAGATACATTCAGCATAGTTGTCCATAAAAACCAGCATGTTTTTCAAAATTAAACAACCCAATGCAAGGTTATTTTGGAGTCAGATAAAATTTGATCTACTCCGATTCCTCTAATTTGAAAATTTTCGACACTGACCCCGATTCGGCCCTCAGAGCAAGTATCTCTACAAGTTGACGGTTGTCATACTTTTCTGGCAGCCATGTCTTTCTCCGCAATTCAGGAAGTTTGAATCGGGAGTAATTATGAAAAAAGTAAAGTGGAGTTTGGGATAGTGTAGTTTGCGGTGGTAAATATTTGAATTAAACAAAAGTGAACATTTTTTCGCCAATACCATGAATTTTATTGTTTTTGTGTGGAACTAACAGCCTTTGTTAAAGTGAAAATGGTCCTTATCGTCTTCAATAATATAAATGACCTTAAAACAGCTTAAAACTAATGCTGTACTATTCTTCAAAACGCAGGAAAGCTAATTTATTTTTCAAATATTCTAACTTTTTGTGATGAATATTAATAACAAATTTTGTATCTTTCATAAAATGTGCCTGATTGCTCCAAATATACATTTAAAGCTGCAAATGGTAGATCCAAGCAACTGGCCCATCACATGTTATGAAGAAGGCTGGAACAAAAACCCATCCATTTGTGTATGTCTAAATACTTCGATCCTGCGGTTTACACCAGCCGCCATGTGAAATCAATTTTCAATTAAATGCACGATTTTTTAATCCGTTTTATTCTTTTTAAAATAAATGCATTCATATGAATTTATATGCAAAATGAAGATACTTATTGTATCGGAATTTGAACCAGTAATTATTGAATTATTTCTACTCAATAATATTCTAGTTTATTCTTTTTTTCAATGCTTTTCGAAGTACTTTTTCAGATAATCCATCAGGTACGTATATTTTTCTCGAAGTACAAGTGAATATTGAACCCTAAATCAGAAAGCGTTTTAAAAATCACTCTACGGAAGATTATTTTAGACGCTCACATTATTTGGAAGATCGACGGTGATGAAATCGAGGTAGTAGACGAATTTGTGTATCTGGGCTCATTGGTGACCGCCGATAACGACACCAGCAGAGAAATACAAAGGCGCATTAATTATGGCTGGCAATCGTGCCTACTTTGGACTCCGAAGGACGCTAAGATCGAACAAAGTTCGCCGAACCACAAAGTTGACCATCTACAAGACATTAATTAGACCGGTAGTTCTCTACGGCCACGAAACATGGACATTGCTAGTGGAAGACCAACGCGCCCTTGGAGTCTTTCAACGGAAGGTGCTGCGTACAATCTACGGTGGAGTGCAGATGGAAGACGGAACGTGGAGGAGGCGAATGAACCACGAATTGCATCAGTTGCTGCGAGAACCTCCCATCGTACACATCGCAAAAATCGGTCGACTACGATGGGCTGGGCATGTTGTAAGAATTTCGGACGACAGCCCTGTGAAAATGGTTCTCGAAAACGAACCGACAGGTACAAGAAGAAGAGGCACGCAACGAGCAAGGTCGATTGATCAAGTAGAAAGCGACCTGCGGAGACAGCGAGGTTGGCGAGGTACAGCCATGGACCGATTACAATGGAATGTGTGTTCAGCAGAGGCCACACCGGCCTTAGTCTGATTGGTAAGGTAAAAACATTATTTGGAAAGATAATATCCTTTATGGATACATTAAACGATCTATTCCATTTGTAAACAAATTGAATAAAAAAACGTTTAGACAGCTGTTATGGCGGACCTATGGCGAACTCATTTCCACGCTGGCAATAACCGAAAACGACAATAGTAACAATTCAGGTCAGGATACAACAGTTCTAAGTGTTTGTAGGCTTCAACATATTATCCTTTAATCTCATTTGTGAAGTTGCCTTGAAGGAATAAGTTTCATGCTTCGGTTGCACTACAATTGATTATTCATATTTTGAAAAACTTTTTATCCATGTTTTGTAAGGGTAATTTTAGGGTAACAATATTTGATTTTTATTCCAAACACTGGTTGTCGACTTTGAAATTGTTCATTTTTCTATGGCCTTTCGAGATAATCCTGTTTTATTAGTTTTTTTTTACTCTCAACAAGCTGACATAATCTTCTCCTTCACTATATTGACACTGACCAACACTGTCAATACCATTATCAGAGACTCCTATGTGCAGTCATGCGCGATGAAAGATGAATGTTTTCCAACCAAGAGTTCATAAATATCGCATAACTCATTCAAAAATACCAAACATTCCAGCACACCAGCACACATCGACACGCAGCCTACTAAGACAAGAACTTTTGCATTATTCACGAACTCAAAACCACCAAAGATCTTGCATTCATCTCCCTTTGTCATATGCGATAAAAAAAACCGGCATAACATTAGAATACATGGACCAGAAGCCTTTTCCACCTGTTGCTCGGTAACTTACGAGACTCCAATGTTCACTGGAGCAGAAAATGGGAGAAAATCACACCAGGATCCGATGCGCGGAGCAGGATTCCGTGGGCTCCTTGCCAGGCTCTGTCGGTAGCTAGTAGTCCCCGGTAACCAATCGAAGTAGACTGGCTGGAGCTTTTCGGTTGTTGACCTCCGAGACCGCAAAATACACCACCTATTGGTATCCATTCCTGAACACGGGAAATTCTCATTCTTTCCCGATTGACGCAAATGACGGGCCCCTTTCATTCTCGACGCAGATTCTGACAGCCAACACGCTAATTTCCGGAACATGCCCCCCTAGTCCCGGACGATTAATTCTTTTTTCCACGCTTGATTGATCAGAGGAGTCCTTGTACGGCTGACCGGACTATGACCTCCTAGTCGGTTAAAAATCAAATCATTCACGCTTGAGTGAGTTTTCCAATTCCCATTTAGGTGAAAATAGAATGATTTCCATTTGTGGGGTGGATACTGTACGCATGCGCAGGGTGTATGTATCTAGAACTTCCCTCTTTTGTCATGCTGCAAATGTGAGTGCGAATGGAGTCGTGAAACATGTAACCTCGGTCGTGATTCGATTGTGCACTGACTTGTGTCGGAATTGGAAATTTACCGGCTGAAAATCTTTTTTCCGATGTGATTTCGATGCCACAGCAATGCCACGATTCACTGAAGCATGAATGAGGGAATTTCCCGAAACTAGAACAACATGATTGTGTGAAAGCAGTTTTCCCCTAATTTTCTCCAAGCTCGGTGTAAGGACTACAAGTTCAGTCATGCGTGAATGTGCCCTCTCAATTTGGCGCCTTTTTTGCATTGGAATCACCTCCTGAGATTCATAAAACGGCAGCGATTTCCACCGCCTGCTCATTATGAATTCGTTGCCGATAAAAAGCACCTAATTAGGCTTTATTACCCCGACCCGGTGCTTCTTCACAGTTTTTGGCTTTACCTTTGAATGTAGTTTCAGCAAATAGGCGCCATAAGAAAGTCATCAACAATGAACACCTCATCATGTGATGCCACGCAATGGGATTCATGAGATAAGAAGATGACATAGTGCCTTTTCTTTCCATGGCTGGACATTGTGATCGAAAGCTTTTGTTCGCGGTTGTGATGGCGTAATTATACAACATCTCGCGCAAGTTATCTCTGCCGTAATGCACTGGACTTTGCCGATGGTTCCCATCTAGGGGAGGGTGCGGGATCGGAGAGGTTATGTGGAAATGCTTCAGGTTTTCGAAAATGGTCAACCGTCCCCATCATAACCTGTGACAACAACAACAAAAACAACAAAAACAAGCGAGACGATGTCGATGAGGCTAATAATGAGCAGGTTGAGGTTGGAACGGATCTTGCATGTACGTTATGTAATCTGGGAACGGTTACTGGCGAAGGAACGTGGAAGGGAATTGCGGATTGTTGCGGTTTTTTCGGTCTTGAATTTAATTTGTAGGACTAATATTGATATATGCAATTGCTTTTAGACCTAAGGCAGAAAAAATCAAAGTGGAATAGTTATCTTCGAAAACAATAAAAACTATGTGTTTCATACCACTGGTGCAACTGGAGCCCCAAGAAGTTTACAGCAAATTCAAACCATTTTTCCTAGACAATGTTTGAACTGTACATCATTCAGGTCATTGTACATATTGCTATCTCTATTTGTGAAAAGGGCAGTAACAATTTACACAAAAAAATGTTATTGTTTCGAGCCAAAATAGATATAAACATAAACTGGTAAATGTAACCAAGATTTGTGGATTTTGCTGACATAATTTTCACTGACTTTGTACTTTTTTTTACCCTGATTAAAATCGGCTAACAAATAATATGTCATTCCTCTTAGTCACAATCATGCTGTCGCATCCACTTGGTTGTGTGGCCTAAGATTGCTGTTATCAAGAATAAGTTCCCAATAAGTTGTCATAATCTTCCCCTTCACTATACTGGCACTGACCAACACTGTCAATACCATTATCAGAGACTCCTATGTGCAGTCATGCGCGATGAAAGATGAATGTTTTCCAACCAAGAGTTCATAAATATCGCAAAACTTGAAGTTGCGGTTATCTAAAAATAGCTGCGATTCTCTTCTCTTCATCATCTACTTAGTCCTAGCCCGCACGAAGATGGACTAAAATATAATCTTAATTTGAGTATCAATGAAGCCATAAACTAGAACTAGAACTGTTGGAGGAGTCTCACAAAATTTAACGATTTCATTAACAAGATTAGAAAAAAAGGTGAACAATGGATCGGAATTTATTCCACCTACACATCAGTAAAACAACGTTCTATCGCTCAAGGTTAAATTGGTACTGAAACCTTCCTCACGTCATAGAGTTACTGAAAGAGGGCATTGTTGAGGAAAATACCGAAAATCTGTCGAGAGAAGTACGAGAAGTTTCGAGAGAAGGACGTATAAGATATAGGAATGTTTAAACCCTGTGATGTTCTTTAAAATCATCCTGCAAGATTTATTTTGAAACCTTATACGCTTTTTCTTTCTTTACTTATTCAGTATTAACTCCGTAATAATTTGAATTTTGAGTTCAACATTAGGTTCGTTATATTTTCAAGTGTAACATAAAGGGTGTATTCGATAAAAATGGCACACAGAAAATCTTCTCGTATGAGTAAAAAACCTAGAAATTTGAGGTGATTTTATCCATAGTATATTATTTACATCTGCCAAGTTTCATAGTTATACATTCAGTAGTTCCAGTCATGTCGTCGAAACAAGAAATTGTCCGTGAGAAAATTTTGTGCACTCACAATAAAAATCCAGGGGCGTCCCACCGGTGGATTGCTAAAAGGCTTGGAATTGCAAATACAACTGTGTCTCGTGTAAAAAGAATCTTCAAGGAGCGTCTGAGTGTCCAAAAGAAAGGAAGGGAGTGGTCGTAAAAGTGGTCCAATAGACAGTAAAATGGCCAGGATAGTCGTACAACAATTCAAGAACCGTCCAAACATGTCAATTCGAGATGTCGCTAAAAAGTCTAAGGTGTCAGTCGGTTTTGTGCAGAAAACCATGAAGCGTGCTGGGTTACATGTTTACAAAGTGCAAAAAGCCCCAAACCGGAATGAAAAACAAAACATCACTGCGAAAACCCGCGCCCGGAAACTTTACACGAAGCTTCTCACCAAATCCGGTTGCATCGTGATGGATGACGAAACATACGTCAAGGCCGACTTCCGTCAACTTCCTGGGCAAGAATATTTTGTTGCCAAGTCGAAGTTCGATGTTCCGGAGGATGTTCGAAAGAAGAAACTATCGAAATTTGCAAAGAAGTTTCTAATCTGGCAGGCGATTTGCGGATGTGGTGAAATAAGTGCTCCCTTCATCACTTCCGGAACAATAAACGGTGCGATTTACACGGAAGAGTGCCTTAAGAAGCGTCTCTTGCCATTCATTAAGAAGCACAAAGGATCAACTCTGTTTTGGCCTGATCTAGCATCCTGCCACTACGCTCGAAACGTATTGGAGTGGTACCGAGCCAACGGAGTCAATTTTGTGTCAAAGGATATGAACCCACCAAATTCACCGGAACTTCGTCCAATTGAAAAATTCTGAGCAATTATGAAAACGGAACTTCGCAAACATCCCAAAACTATAAAAACAGAGCTAGAATTGAAGAAAATTTGGGTTAAAACAACAAAAACACTGGCAAAATCGGTTGTACAAAATTTGATGGGTGGAGTGAAAAGGAAGGTGCGGGCATTCGGGATGGGAGACGAAATTGAATAAAACAAATGTTGTAAATCAAAACTCATTAGTAGTTCTTCATTCCCTGAAAAATTCAAGAAAATCCGATAGTCAGTTTAATTTTGATGAGCATATATGTGTGTGCCATTTTTATCGAATACACCCTTTAGCATACACTAACGTTTGCATTTAAAAAAAATGGGCAAAAATTACCGATTCTTCAAGGGTTTACCTTCACCCGCACTGACAAAACTACCCATGTAGCATCAATCATAGTAACCCATGAGTCAGCTGACAAAATTTTACAGCTCTATCAGTCGAACTCTAACCGTGATGGCAAAAACAGTGAAGCAACTCCGTTCAGAAGTGTGCGCGTTCAACGAACGGCACCCCGCCGCGTCGAAAACGGACACTTTCCGCATTTTGTGGACGCCGGATACGCCCGTTCCGGCATCTACAACATCTTGACACTATTAGACAACAATCAGAGCATCAAAAGAAAGCCCAGTTCCGGACGGCCGACGACCCTGAGCGACAAGAAGCTCCAAAGGATGCTGAAGAGGAAGACCGAGGGAAAAGTGGCTACATCGCTGCGTGCGCCTGACCGGGAGGTCGGTTCAACCGGCCAAACAGTGAAAAAGTACTTGGCGAACATGAACATACATGTCAGAAAGCGGAAGTTGCGTCCACTGGTTTCGGAGCTGCAGGCAGTGACGCAGCGGCAGCGGCTGAATAAGATCCCGGCGAATCGCGACGTGGCGGTGGTGATGGGCGACGAGACCTATCTCACCCTGGATGGCAACGACTGGCAGGGCACTTCGTATTTTACTTCCCCCACGAAGGAAGTGAGCTCCGAGGTGAAGTTCATTTCACACACCAAGTTCTCCAAGAAGGTGCTACTGTGGCTGACAATCAGCAAGAAGGGGATGTCAAAGTTGCTCGTCCTTCGCTCCGGACTGGCCGTGAACGGGGAAATTTACAGTACGAAATGTCTGCCGGAAGTTGCGTCGTTCATCAAGAATTAACAGAAAAGCAAAGACGCGGTGTTCTGGCCCGATCTGGCGTCGGCTCACTACTCGTAGCGATCGTTGGAGGAGATGGAGCGGCTGAATATCGATGTGGTACCCAAGTCGGCGAACCCACCCAACGTCCCCCCGCTGCGTCCCATCGAGAATTTCTGGGCCAACCTGAAGCGAAAGATCTACTCCAACAATTTTGTCGCCTACATGCATGTTTTCGTCCGCCATGGTGAATGTTCGGGCCGCTCGCAAGGGCGTAGATTTGTTTGCAAGTAAGCTTAAATAACTACCTTCCATGGGAAATTTACCAAAAGGAATTATCTGTCTTAGCTTTTTTATCACCATCCGAAAAAAGCCCATTTTTTTAATGCAAACGTTAGCACTGCGATTTAAAAATCATTGGTTGGTCGTTGGGAGTATCAAGCCTAGGTAGGTTAAATGATGCTAAACACGGCCTTCAAACGGTTGAGAAGGTTTAACTGTAGTCCTTTATAAGGCTTATGGTTACAGCGTTATTACTCTCTGAAAGGAGTACAACTGAGTTATTTTGGAAAGCTCTTTTATATGTTTTGGATGAGAAAAACAGAGGATGATATAGGAAATATGTACCTATATAAATCTCATCACTTTGCAATTCATCCTACTTGAAATAAAACGATATACACGTGACAGGATTAGTTAGTTTTGTTTGTTGTAGTTATTTAACGAAAGCAAACATTATTAGAAAACGACCCAGGTAACCAATAAGCATTAGCATATGCAGTAAATCAACCCGAAATCTGCATTTCGGATGCTGCAAGCATTATATTAGCATTATAACAGCATCTTTAATGCTATCTGTTGTAAAGTTGGATTCCAAATGCTGTTTAAATGCTTATAGCCTGTAATAAGCATTTCGAATGCAAAATAGCATTAATGAAGCATTATAATAGCATTGCAGTAAAACAGCCGTATATTGGGCCAAAAGTGGCATTTATGTTGCATTTAAGGCGATTTAATTGCTTGATAGGCTGCCGTAAAGACGCTTTGAGCCTGCTTATTGGTTACCTGGGGAAACCGATCCTTCAACTGCCCAGTTGTTTGATTCATCGTAGGATGAATATAGGAACAATGAGATTAATACGGAGGCAGTTTACCTACATATAAAATAAATCCATTACTTAGGTTACATTTTAAATCTCTCAGCACAGTAATCTTCCCAACATAATCTTACGATGGATTTTAAAACTACACCAATTATACAAATATCTATCTCAGATAAGCATTTTTAATACTTCTTTCTGGTTAGTATTATTCTCTAATCCAACCAATGCATAGTTTTAAATCCCACCACCCCCTTAATCGAGTTGTTTTAGACCTTCCAAACAATGCTCGAGTTCTGATCTTTAAATTCTACATGATCAATAAGGAGATATCCCGACCGTACTTATTAATTGGAAAAGCTCCATGCAATATCATCACACTGTTTTAGTATTTCTAGAATCTCTACGGTACTCCAAATTGTACTTGAATACAGATCCTAATATTTTACATGATCAACAAGGCTATTGACGATGTCTCCACCGTACTCAAAATAGCTCCACGCAAAATCATTACACTGTAGTAAACATGTTTTGGTATTTCTTGAATACCTAAAGTACTCCAAACTATCTTTGAGTTCAAATCATGATGTTCCACGTGATCAACAAGGCTATATACGATGTCTCCGCCGTACTTACGAGTTCATGTAGCTTCACGGGACATAATAATACTGCCTTAGACATGCTACAGTATTTCTAGAATACCTTAGGTACTCCAAACTCTCCATGCGGTCAGATATTGATGCTATACATGATCAACAAGACTATTTACGATGTCTTCACTGTACCTAGGAGTTGAAATTGCTCAACGGAACATCGTTAAACTATAATAAGTATGTTATAGTATGGCGAACCAGTCCAGGAGGCTGAAAGCCACTTTAATAAAGAAAAAAAAATGTTACAGTATTTCTAGAATCCCTACGGTACTCCAAATTATTCTTGAATACAGATCTTGATGTTCTGCATGACCTTAAAGGTTATTAACGATGTTTTCACCATAATTAAGAGTTGCATTAGCCCTACGGAACATCATAACACTGTGATGGAAATGTTACAGTATTTAATGAGATATCATTACACCTTTTTAGACAGTACTCTTAGAATATCTACGGCACTCCAAACTATTTTGGAGTTCAGATTGTTAAATTCTACAATATAATCACGGATATCTACGATGTTTCGACCGTATTTATGCGTTGTAAAGCTTCATGGAACATCACAAAACCGATATGTTATCAGAGATAGATTGCAATATGCTCTCAATTTAACTATAGCGTGGTGTAAAGCTGAGGGGTTGCCGATAAACCCTCACAAGACTACTACTAATCCGTTTAAAGGGCGATACGGTCAAAATTTGGTCAATATCAACTTGACGTATTTCTTTCAATTTTGCATTTAAAAAACCTGAACACCCCTCATTTTGAAGGTGTGTGTGTGTAGAATGTTGCTCCTATTTTGATTTTGGAATTCACTCTTCAGTTGTCAAAATGCCGTCCAAGCAAGAAGAGCAGCGTATCAAAATTTTGCTCGCGCATCGCGAAAATCCGAGCTACTCGCACGCAAAGTTGGCAAAATCGCTAAAAGTTGCCAAATCAACCGTTACAAATGTAATTAAAGTGTTTGGGGAACGTTTGTCGACAGCCAGGAAGTCTGGATCGGGGGGAAATCGAAAACCGGAAGCCGCTGAGACGACAAAGAGAGTTGCCGGTAGTTTCAAGCGAAACCCTAACCTATCTCTCCGAGATGCCGCAAATAAGCTGGGTGTATCGTCTACAACCGTGCATCGAGCCAAAAACGAGCCGGACTATCGACTTACAAGAAGGTAGTGACTCCAAATCGCGATGATAAACAAAATACGACGGCCAAAGCGCGATCCCGGAGGCTGTACACGACGATGCTGACGAAGTTTGACTGCGTGGTAATGGACGACGAAACCTACGTCAAAGCCGACTACAAGCAGCTTCCGGGACAGGAGTTTTATACGGCAAAAGGAAGGGGAAAGGTAGCAGATATTTTCAAGCACACGAAACTGTCAAAGTTCGCAAAGAAATATCTGGTTTGGCAAGCCATCTGTACCTGTGGCTTGAAAAGCAGCATTTTCATAGCTTCCGGGACTGTCAACCAAGAAATTTACGTGAAAGAGTGTTTGAATAAACGTCTGCTGCCTTTCCTGAAGAAACACGGTTGTTCCGTACTGTTTTGGCCGGATTTGGCATCTTGCCATTACGGTAAAAAGGCCATGGAGTGGTACGCCGCCAACAACGTGCAGGTGGTTCCCAAGGACAAGAACCCTCCCAACACGCCAGAGCTCCGCCCAATTGAGAAATACTGGGCTATTGTCAAGCGGAACCTAAAGAAGACCAAAAAAACTGCTAAGGACGAGCAGCAGTTCAAGGCAAACTGGCTTTCTGTGGCGAAGAAGGTGGACAAGGTGGCTGTACAAAATCTGATGGCAGGGGTCAAGCGTAAGGCCCGGCAATTCGGATTTGGAAAAGCGGAAGCCTAACTGAATATTTTTCCTGAATTTTATACTAATTGAACTTGAAAAAGAAATTTAATTTGATTTTTTAAATAAACGATTTCACCGATTTACACGCTTTTCCCTTGACCAAATTTTGACCGTATCACCCTTTACACATAAAAGGAAATATACTTTCCCAGATTTGCACTTGGAAAGAACTAAAATAGTACTAATAGTACTTATTTCAGAAACATTGCAAGTAGTAAGTTGATTGGTGAAATGTCATCTATACAAATCAGGAAAACATTCAAAAGTTGAATGTGAAAATAAATGCTTATGCGATTGTTATAGACCTGTTATTGAGCAGTTCCATGCCAAATCAGTAAATGACAAAACTTAAGTATTTTAGATTTGGCCGAAACTTTGCAAACGTGTTCGTAATAATAGTTTAAGTGTTTTGGCATGAGGAACGGTCGTTTTGATAAGAGAGTAACTTTTGAGAACGGCTTTTGTGTTTTTGATACAACAGTTTTAGGAAAGTCGTAGCAGTAAAGAAATGGCAGGGAATCAAAATGTCCATGAAAAAAATAAACACTGAAAACAATTTTTTTTACGTAATTCTTTTTTTTACTTTTCTTAAAACTGTAACAATATAGCCTTGTGTCGAAATACGTATTTTATTGTGCTGAATATGTTTGTTGAATTTCGACATTTTATGGCCAGTTTCGCCTGGAACTGCTCTATTGTCAATTTATATTTTTCCAAAAAATATTTTTTATTACCTCTAATTTGCATATTTAGCTAATGAAATCCGGCAGTTATTAAAAACAAAGTTATTTCTTTGAACCGCCCTAACGTAGAAATGGTCACCCTAATGACAAAATAAAATAAAAACTGCTCTGATATTTTTCTATAAGGAACAAAACTACCAACTATTATAAAATTCTGAGAGATTTATCTTTTTTCTATAGAATTGCTGAATTTGAATTATTATTTTATTACTCTTTTCGGTTTTGCTAGGAAGCAATACTTGGTTTGATTTAACCAACTTTAGGTCAATTTAAAAGTTTGTTTAACCCAAAATAGTTCAATTTAAAAATCGTGAAAATAACGTTTAGCTAAGCCTGTGAAATCATGGAACAGTTAAGCAGGACAAAAATCTCACTCGAGGTCAATTATAATTGACAAAAAGAATCAGATTTGCTTTGGGGCTATTCATAAACCACGTTGACTTTTCTGGGGGGAGGTGGAGGGGGTGGGTTGACCAAAGTCTACGCTCCATACAACATTTCAAAAAATTGTATGCAGAAAAGTCTACGAGGGGGGATGGGGGGGTCTGGGATTCTCAAAAATGAGTCAACGTGGTTTATGAACAGGTCCTTCAGAATAAATCAATCGTCACAATGTCAACGTGATTTCCGCTGGTTTTATGTCATATTTAGTACATAGGCCGAATAAAGGGGATAGGCTGACATTGCATCCCGTAGCTCCGTGTGTTGTAGCTCTTGATCTGAAGTTTCGTACCAATTGTTCAGTTAAATTGACAACGTTGAGATCACACAGAAACTTGAAGTAGTGTGCTCGTGTTTGAAGAGGAAATGTGAAGTGTTAAGTTCTCTAGCAACAATTTCGGTTTCTAAAAAGTTGTTTAAAATAATTCTCATGCCATTCATTTTTTTAATAAAGACTTTTCCTAGTGATTTCCTTCATAACTAAGCATTCCACCTCCTTTTCTGT
The DNA here is from genome assembly GCA_024533555.2 of Aedes koreicus. NCBI lineage: Eukaryota > Metazoa > Arthropoda > Insecta > Diptera > Culicidae > Aedes > Aedes koreicus. The sequence continues at coordinate 51,969 of JAHHFK020006046.1, read as the reverse complement.
ATACGAACCCAACGAGAAACCCAATATTCCTCCCTCAGTGCATGTCGGCCTGCTAGATGAAAATCCCACTTTTCTGCTTGATTGAACAAGGGTCCCTTCTTGAAGCGGATGCGCTAATTGAGCTGTCATGCACAGACAGTCCTCCGTTGGGGGGAAAACTAACCTCACCCACAGCTTGATCCTTCCCGCCTGGTCCGTGGAAATTTATCGTGTTCGCATGACTGCACACAAATTGATCAAGTAGTCACGGTTGCTGGTTGTGATGGTGACCGCTATGGGCTGTGAAAATCCAGCGCACGCGTGCTACCATTTCCAAACCTAACAGCGTGCGACCAATACACACATACACACGTGTCTCCGTTTCCAACGGTTTGTTTTGATCCATAGCTGATGCATGGTGAGGACCGGCGACAGCTACGTGCATGCCTAATTAAAAGTACAAAATCGTTTAACTCGCTTTGAATATGCCATTTATGCTGACTTGGAATGCAAGTTACCTAGCGGAGGCATGCATTTTTTTTTGCGAGGAATTATGCAACTTCGCCAATTTGTCTGGCCTCCGCCTTTTGTGAGTCGACGGCGGCCAATCATTGTTTTTGTTTTGTAGAAAATTTGCATCACTAATGCTGTTGCTGTTTGGCTCATGGGTGGCCTCGACCACCCTAAGAAATGAGTTCAAGAATTGGCGGACAAATTTGTTAATAACTGTAATGCAATTAGGACAGAGAGTCTGTTGCACTAATTTCTGCGGTACAGAGATTGAGCTTTTTAATAAAATAAAGATGTTGGGAGCTTAATCAATCTAACTAAAATTGTGATTAAATTGCCTTTGGTCGGACTACGGTTTTGAAATATCTATTTTTATTTATTCAAGCAATGAACGTGTAATCCGACCGAAACAACAGAAACATTTCAATCTTATTCAATTTTATTTTATTTTCAAAATGCCTCGCATTCACGGTTGAAAGCTAATGGTACAATCTAGTTCTGGAATAGTAGACACGTTCAATTTACCGTATTCCTTCTTAGTATACAGACAGTCAGTTAGGAACCTATTCATCATACCTGTAAAGACAGAGAAAGAAAATAATAGCATTAATTAATTTGCCCAAAATGACTCATTCTCGGCTGCATATAATCTTGATTTTTCAACCGTTTATAAAAGTCACTCATTCCGAACAATCAAGGCGTGACCGCGAGCAGTTTTTTCCCACGGCTGGCAGTTGGCAGTACTAATTAGACCAGGCGATTGTTCGGCACCCAAATTGGTCATACCAAGACCAAGGACTGATGCCCTGGCAGAACCTAGTTATGAATACACTCGTGCCATGCCATTTTTTTTTTTCGTATTGGACTTTGCTGTTGGGGGTGTGAACAACGTTCAATTTAGGAATAATAATCCATTCCGATTGGAAGCCAAACATGACAGGCCAAACAGCTTCCAACTGCGTGAGGACTCGGAGTAAGGGTTGGTGATTGGTGAACGTCAGTAGAAGGTGTTTTATTCAATTTTTAGAGGAGACTTCTATGCTTCGAAAGAGATGGTGATCATGATCTTGTCTTGTTGGATCGAGTGCCCGCAAGGTTAGACGTGACCATAGGAATGGGAACGGCGCATTGGAGTGTGCTGATTCCAAAGACTTTAGAATGGTTTAGTGCAGAGTTTTATGGGACGATTTAGTAGCGGAAAAAGACACAATAGTTTGAAATTGATGCTTAATGATCGTGTTGGAGTAATTTTCCTCTATTGTCTGCCGACAACGGTTCTGATCACTAATTGATATTGGCTTGTCTGGGTGGAAGCAGTTTTATGTTGGTGCTTTTACAATGGATCTATTAAAATGTTTAGCGGTGGACTGTTTCCGTTAATTTCAAGGAAACAACACTTAATTTTTTCTTAATTTTGGAATTTACAAGCCGGTTTTGTTTGCGTAGTGCTCTGTGCACAAAGAGTTGTTTTGAATCTTAACCATTATTTTTTTTTCTAAAGGATCGTTTTTCTACAAATGAAGTGGACGTGTTCCAGAAAAAGCCACTTTCAATTGTTAATATGCAACGTCCAATTTGAAAGTTTGATTGCACGAATTTTCAAAAACAAAGCAGATACGATGTGCATTTAAGTAATGAAAGTATCCTGAAGCCCCAAAAATTGTTCCTGAAATTCGTGAGTGACGATGCAACTTTCTGCGTTGAAAGAAGCCATTTGTTTAATCTAGCAACTTTCACGTCAATATTATTTCCAAAGCGCTTATGTCCAGAGTCCACCCGTTCATGGCATTTAAGATACTTCCGTTTGTCTTGAATCGATTGATTTTCGGGAATTCAATGGAAACCGCACGAGCGCACACAAAAAAAACATATTTTTTTGCATTGACGTGTAGCCTGATAAACATTTTAAATGGTACAGTTTAAAGGCGGCGGTAATTGCTAACGTGAGGACCAATTTGTCGTTATTTTAAAAAAATCCCCGGTTCGAGGAAATCACAGAGTCTATTATCATTTTCTTAAAGTATCGAATACATATAAGACATTTTGGCTTCTTCAAATTTTCTAACTTTTCACTTCCTTTTCATTCGAATTGAGAGGATTATCAATAAAATGCGTTGCAGAATGAACACTTACTCTGGTGTTACTGAAAAGTGCATGGTTTGAATGACTGTGGGATAAAAAATAAAAACAAAAATACCTGTTAAACCTGAGGAAACCTACAACTGACCACTTCTAATAATTTTAAACATATTTAACAGCGTTTCTCACTGTTCTTATGGAAAAACAAAAACATTTGTGTGGATATTAGTTTGGGTAAACGTACATTTTTGCATTTTTGTTCCGAAACTGTTGCTTTAATCACGTAACTAGGTTTATGAAAGCATAGTCCAGGATGTGCCTCACTACTTGGTCGAGAGAAGTACGTTGCTTGAATGTCCTTTGATCAAACATCGATGTTTGGTTTTTCCTTTAACTTTGAAAAAATAACTACACTTTTACGAGCAATATGCAATAAGGCGAAGCTGAACGATTGTCATAGTAAAACTAGAAGAATCTAAACTAACACTTCACTTGATTTACTTTTAAAAAAAGAAAAAACATTCTTTCTGCAAACACTGTGCAAACATCAATGCAAGTCAGATATCGATTAAATGTCGTAGACGCTGCACGTTGTCTTATCGATTTGGTATTTTCATTTTTTTCATGAGTGCAATTGGAAAAGGTGGAAAACTACCCTCCCTGCCTCTACACGATTGAAACCAAATTTTCCATCTGTTGTTGTTTTTGTTGTCGTTTTCGTTGTTTCGCATGTACGTGACTTTCAGCCTGAGGCTGGTTCGTCAGGCTAGGGAGACGATCTGGACCCTTAATACAGAAAACACATCCCAACATTGCCAGAACCATCCAGCTGTATGAGGTTTTATTAATGTTTAATGAAAGCCACTAGAAATCACTTTGGTTTAATTATGGCACCAAGAGGTGCTAATTGGTTTCATATTTTACTCAGCTTTATGAGAACTTACACAGCTTGTTTACAATAATCTTAAAACCTAGTTTTCTCAAATTTCTATTACTCCTATCGAAGGTTTTAGTTCAACGTTATGAACTCTTAAAACCTTGGTTTGAAATGCCGTTTTAGGGCTCATTTATGTTATCTTATCATGATAAGTTGAAAACGCATTTTAAAACCATTTTGCCTCCAATAATTGCATTAAACTCAAATTGGCATTGTTTTTTTAAACGAGGAATGATGATGATTTCTTTCATGCATGGTGTAGCAAAAGTTTACTCTGTTTGTGTGTGTGTGTGTGTGTGTGTGTGTGTGTGTGTGTGTGTGTGTGTGTGTGTGTGTGTGTGTGTGTGTGTGTGTGTGTGTGTGAGTGTCCATTGATAAATGTGAAATTTCCAAACCAGGCACGTGTTTAGTATTATTTGAAAATAGGGTTATTGTTATATAGTTATAATCAGATAGATCTCACTCATGGCTGCCTGCTTAATCACACTAGCTTGTTCATTCGGAAAAATAACAATTTTCGACGTTGATTCGTCATTAATTTCATACACTCGCAACCAAATAAGCGCAAAAATTGACCGCCCGTTAAACATGCAACATGCATAACAAAACTCTGTACACCACGTTGTGTAGCATCTGAAATTATGTGCCAGCGCGAATGCGCGTTTTCTTCGTTTGTTGCTTCTGACCAGCAAATGGCCGTTTTCTACATTGCACTAGTCTTCTGTTTTTTACTCCACACTTTGCCAACAATCAAAATCCCCGCTGTGAGGCTTCAAAAACGGCTAAAATTTTCGATTCACTCGAAACAAAGAAAAGGCCGTTTTCAGCGGTGTTCTATTATTTTGGTCTATTTTTATAACAGTTTCAAAAATATAGACCAGCATAAATAGATCAACTAGTTCCCACTTTCAGCGGCCGTGTTCTAAATTTTGTTTGTTGACGTCATCGTGTTTTTGTTTCGGAACTTCATTCTTTTGTTTTGCTTTGGCTGGTAAATTCCTCATAAACTGCTGAATGGAAGACGGTTTGGAGCAAAAGCATTTTTGACTCTTGTGTACGTTATTCCGGATGACACTCGTTCCTCCTAACGGCCAAAATCGGAGCCTTGAAGCAGACGTTCGTGATAGTGTTTAAGAAGCAATTGAGTGAACGAATGTCGTGCTGACAGAACGACGGGATGCTTCTTTCAATTTCATTGAATGCTTCAGTCATCCTCCGAGTCCGATCAGCTGATTTTTGCAGAGGAGGCATTAGAAATACAATGGATTTCCACCGAAACTGCCTTCGGAATGATTACACATTGTTCAATGTTCAATGGTTGATTGAGTAGAGGTAGCTGTTCATGAAATTTACTCCACGCATCACCCACCGTTGGCAGTAGGAACTGATCCCAACCGAGAGGTTGGTCATTTTCGTCATGTATGGTCCACAGAAGTTGCTTAATTGTCTTCGCTGTATTCATTACGGCCATAAGAAGCCCTAGCCGATCGAAAAAGGTTTGCATTATCTTACTGCATGATAAGTTTGGTAAGAATTATTCAGAGAGGGAATGTTGAACTGAAACCGACGAAGGAATCTAGGTTTGTTCCAGGGGTTTCACCGACGAATCATGAGGTAGATTGATTCAATCCGATTAATGAACAGCCAAATTTGCATTGCATTGATGGAGAAGAAATACCATTCGATTTGCGTGCTCGGAGTATACCTAGACCGTCACTTGAGCTTCAATCCTCACTGCGATCGCACAAGGTAGCAGAGCAAATGCCGGTTTAGTCTACTACGTATCATCACAAGCAAACACGCCAAAAACAAAGGCAACGTAGGATTGCAAATTATGAAGGTGATAACATGCAGCAAATTATTGTATCGTACCGAGCTACTGTACAGAAATTCCAACAATATCATTGAAAAACTTGCTCCAATCTTCAATCGATGCATCCGCAGTATATCCGGTCTACTATCCTGCACCCAAGAATCATCTACATTCGTTGAGGCAGGAATCGTCCTCTTTCAACACTTGCTTGTAACAGCGGAGACGACGAAGGAGTGATCCTCCTCAAAAAGGCAAACAAATTCCTTCAAATTGCCCACCAAACCCTCCCATCGGTTTCCAGGGTCCACTGGGTCGGAGATGTAGCGTGGAACTCCTCTCCACCCAGAATCATATGGACACTAAGCAAACCCATGAAGGAAAACCTTAATCCTCAAAACTAAGGAGCTTATCAGAACACCGCTGATTGGTTACGACTTAATATACACCGATGGCTCGAACACTACAAGCAAAGTAGGATACGGTGTAACGGGCCCCAACGTAAACATAAGTAGAGGGTTCTCTAACCCTACAACAATTTTCTCGGCAGAGGCAATAGCCATCCTGTCGGCCGTCACAAAATCCAGATCTACTTGGCAAGCCATCATTACCGACTCCGCTAATGTACTGAAAGCCCTTGAGAACCCAAAGAATCGACACCTGCCAGTGCAAGCAATTAGAATGGCTTCGAACAACAGAACAGTACCCAGGCACTGCGGTATCAATGGTAACAAATAGGTTTTCGATCTGCCATCTGCTGCCAACTGGTATGCAGCAGATGGCAGATCGAAAACCTCTTCATACCTGGAAGTACCCCCAGATCTCAAAACCTGGTTAAAATATATCATTGACTCAGCATGGAACAATGAATGGACTACAAACCGAAGCTGACGCCGTTGGATCGACACAAAAAACTGGAAGGACCAGACTTTGCTGCGGCCAAACCAGATCTTCACACGATCTTGGATCTCGCAATGAATTCCACAGAAAATGCGCAGTGAACACCTCATAATCAACTGTGCTGCATATCAAACCCTCTGAGATCAACACGATATCGGCGCCAGTATTAGATAAACACTATCCAACGACCCATATATGGAAAAAAAAACTCTGTAACTGTAACAAAATATTATGGATTCCTTAAGAAGCCTGCCGTTGCCCTATACGGAACTATCAATACACTTTCTCTTCATGTCTATTCGTTCTAGCAATAAATTACCGTCCACTCCTAGCGCTTCGCATGGAGATGATAAATTATCTGCTTCTGACAAACTTCATCAGGAGTTTTTTTTTGTCAAAATACATTGAATGAAATGAAAAGTAATGTTCATACATTTTTTGACTAGGAAAGTTAAAGATGGCTGGTTGATGGTTGAATCCATCGACACTCAACGGGTTTAAGTTGACAATTGCATGATCCGCTTAGTAAACAATATATATTTTTTGGCTTCAAAATAATTATGAAATAAAACTTATTCCCCACCAAACCGACCAACAAGCAAAATAATAGCTGAAAGAATTGTTTCACTAGTCGGATGCTAAATTTAACGCTTTTGATAAGCTCTTTTTTATTGCAGATTGAACCCCTTCTAAAAATGGTTACAACTTTGATTAGAAACGAATACCCTAAAAACTATTTGAAATTTGCTTGAAAAGAACTATGGAAAGAGCATAATCTTCTAGCCTTTTTGCAAATCCTTGTTTAAGGATTGTTCGAAAAAATCGAGTAATTTTCGGTTGCCAGCCACTGAGTGACAGTAATATAGTAGCCATGATTTTAGTTTTGACGTAAAACTACGTCTGTGTTTTCGATACTGGGGTACACATTCAAATTGCAAAAATTCGGAGCGTCATGAAAAACGGTCAGGTTTTGAACCTAATTAAATAATTTCACGATCGATTTCCAAAATGTTTGCAGCATTCGGTTGAGGCATTTTCTACGCTTTGATTTCAATATTTAAACCTATTGATTTTTTACATGCAACTAATAAAATTAACGCAAATATGAGGTGATGTCTTATAATGCCGATTTTTCAGAGTGAATTTACCAAATACACAGTGCCTTCCTAGCACAGACATCATATTTAGATAAGGAACGTCTCCTAGGCAGCCATGAATGTTATATTAGGGGTACACCTTCGCAATTTGATTTAGTTTTTCGGCAGTCGTGAAGCTGTGCAGTGGTTGTAGGATCGAAGTTGGTGGCGGCAAGCAGTCGTTGCCCAGAGGGGCGTGCAGCTGGCTGTTGCTGATGATGCTCCCGTCAACCTCGCTGCGAGAAATATTACTGCTGAAGCCTACGAGTTGGCGGGAAATGCCACCCGTGACAACAACGAGACAAGAATTATCCCTTTTAGGACGACCAAATCAATTTGCCAACTAAAGAGTTCGTTTGGTTGAATTTTTCTCTTGTGCTGTTTGAAATTTCCAATACCCGGCTGAACAGGGCGAGGGCATTGCTTTAAACGCCGCGTCCCGGAGTAAATGGCAAAGCGCGTTGAACAACCAACGAACCAACTGATCCATAACTATGTTCTACGCGTTAAAGATAGTGGCCCTCTCAACCATCGTAGAAAATACAACCGTATCATAATTAAGAGCCACCAAAAGCTATCTTAAGAGTTTACAATAGAATCTTCTTACATATTTACTTCCTAATGCTGGTCTATCGTTCCCTTAGCACTTTTTCGACATAGACGTTTTTCGGCAATAATAGACTTTAAAATCCTAATCAGACCATAACCATCTACAACGCAATAAGAATAATGATGTCCAGGTAGTCGATCATATCAAAAGGATGTGCTCTTATGGAGCATTTTCGCTCCACCATCTCGAAAGGCAAACAGTTCCAGTAGCAAAATTCGGAAAAAGAAAACGTATAGCACCACATCTACCGGGTGCTGAAGCATTTTAACCCCATATTGTCGTTTCCTTCAAAGCGATAAGCATTATGAACAGCTTCGTCAATGACATTTCCGAGCGGATTGAAAGCGTAGCCGGGCCTGGCTGACTTAAATCAATTGGCGGATGTCCCTGACGCCTCTGGAAAGTGTATGGGAATTAGATTGCTGCCTAGTCCTACGTCACCTTTGCGCACAACCCCATTGGGCTGCACCTTGAATTTTTTTTTCAAGTCCTACCAGTTGATAGAGCATAATTAGAAGTTAAAACCGAAAGTCAGTCCCATCTGAATTTTCAACAAAATAGAGTTAACTGCAGATTTTCAACTGTTTTGTAAGGATCTTCAAGCTATGTACATCCGTAAACAATATGGTTCATTTAGTAAAATTTAGAAAAAAAACCAAGTCATATTGTCTCATAATGGAAAATAATCGCACTAGAGTCACACCAAGGCTTTTCAGTTCTGCAACTAAGGACCGGACAATTTTGTTAACATTTAGGATTTTTGAGAGTTTTAAATGATGATGTTTGATCATTTGTGGCATGGTTCGATGCGATTGCAGTATCATGCAATTAATTAGGTTGTCAAACTTTGCATGAAAATCGAATTCATTACTTCAATGTTTATTTTCCCAATGCCTAGTTTCTATAGTTGGGACCGACTTAGAACTATCGGTAGGGACATCCATGATTAACACTTTTGCTCCTTACTTTATTTCGCAAGCCAATCTTTAGCAAAACTGTAGCATAGACAGTTGTCTTTTAAGTAATATAAACGATCACAAAATTTTAATGCCAACACAATATTTTTGTTTATAATGGTAATTCTTAAAGGAAGCTATAATTGTTTGCGTGGAGTTAGATTGAAATAAAATATATTCAATTTATGCAAGGCTTATGGGGACCCAATTTTAAACTGTTAACCCACTTAAAACTTGCATTTTGCATCTATATTGTATGCAAAAAATAATAACAAATTTGAGAATTGCATAAAATTTACACTCGTTCAATTGCAAGCTACATTTAGCATAAATAACGAAATTCTTTGCATTCAACAGACAATATAAAGGCTATGTCTTGTTCAGTTGACATAAAATAACACGTAAATTAATGTCGAATCCAGCGTTCCTAATATGTGTTTTAAATATAACAGGAAAATAAATGAATTTTTAAAACGGTGTACACAAATATGGAATATGTTATACCAAGAAAAAAAAAATGACGAAACAGCTTAAAGTTGCAAGCCAAAGCAAGCGTAAACAACGAAATTGTTTTCAATCTTTCATGAAACAGACCTGTTTTCAGCGATATCTAATCTAGCATTTCCTATATGGGCATTTGATAACGCAGAAAATTACATGTTTCTTTCTACCAGTGTAGCATCATTTTAAGCATTTCAGAACAGCCGAAAGCATTACTGCTCTCTAAAAATATATATATGTACATGATGGAATCTATTTTTCACATGTACTATACAGGGTGTCTCACAATAGATTACACTAAAACAAAATAAGATTACAGCAAAACAAATCAACCAAATTATAGCATTTATTTTTCATTTTTCATTTTCCTTGATAAATTTGCGCAAACGCTTTGTAAACCCATCGCAGCTGGCACGCACGATTTCCTGAGGAATTTGGTCCCAAACATCAACCAAATGTTTCTTGAATCGATCTAAAGTAAGCTCTTTCGTAGGGCTTATATGTTGAAGCGTATAACCCCAAACAAAGTTGTCAAGTGGGTTGAGATCCGGTGAAGATGTAGGCCATTCTTCGCTTGTGATGAAAGCGGGCAAATTTTCCGCGCACCACGCTTGTGTCTTCTTTGCCTTGTGGGCTGGAGCTGAGTCCTGTTGGAAACAATATGGTGTATTCCCATACAGCGTTGAAACATGAGGAAGCAGATGGTACTTCAAAACCTGCTCGATGTAATGTTCAGTGTTGATTTTTACGTTAGGTTCTATGATAAGAGGAGGATGTTTTCCTTTTCGCGAAACGGCGCCCCATACCATGATTTTCGATACATTCTGATAGCGTTCTACAGCTAGTTTATCTCTTAGAATATTGACAAGACTTTTGCCATATCATATTGTTGATTATGGCTGTCCTGAAGGAGGAAGAGCTTTTCATCCGAAAATAAAATCTCGCAGTCACCGTGCCGAACCAAAAGATTTCTGCTTCTTTGCACCCTGGCTTGCTTTTGACGCTCCGTCAACCCGTGAACCCGTTGTTTCTTGTACGGCTTGCATTCCAGATCATGTCTGAGTTTGCTCAATTTACGGCCAGATATGGCCGGATTACGTCTTATTCGCTCCCTCACACATTTGATCTTTTTCTTCGCACTGTCAGTTCATCTGGCACCTTCTTTGTGTTGAATATGGACCAGTTTCCTTGAACCTTTTCAAGGTATGAAAAACAAAACGCTTACTCACTCCGAACTGCTTAAGGCTATTGAATATCTGACACGGTCTAAGCTTTGGCAAATGTAATTTCAAAACTTGCTCCCGTATGGCTTCCATGGTAGCTGATAAATATAAACAAACGGAATCGCTTATTTATCTTCAGCGATAAGCTGTCAAAAGAATACACTCAAAATGGAATAATCAATTCCGCTGTTAAAATTATCCAGCTGAAATAAAACAAGACTGAAAAAAGACACACTGTACATAGTACAAGACGTTTCCTAACATGTCATCTGGACCACTTGGATGACGGCGAGCTCATCACTCGAAGAAGAGAACTGTTGATCTAATTTGATTACGTCTCTGTTGTGGCTTAGCCTAATTTGTAAAGTGACGCTCATCACACATCAGCCACATCTGTATCTCAGATTTTGGGCAAGTGAGCACGATTTGTATTGAAACAAACTCCAAATCAAAACAGGCGTAAGCCAAAACAAGCGTAAACAACGAAATTGTGTGCAATCTTTCAAACAAAAGATCTGATTTTGGGAATATACGGCTAAAATTTACATGAAATATTCCTTGAATTTGTACCATATCTAGCATTCCACATATGTGCATTCGGTAACTCACAAAATTACACGATTCTTTCAAAGTGTTGCATCAAATCCAAATTATATCGTTTACATCACTGAATCTCTAAACATTGAACTAAGTTTTTATTTAAAAAATTACGGCCTTTCAACTAATTTCTTAACAAGATTCAAGTTAGAGTAGCATGCGTAAATGACAGTATTGAAATGTTGTGTAACGTCACCACTTTGATGACAGTCTTAAATTGAAACGAACTCCTGAAAAACCTTAAATTGCCAACATTTACTTGCTACCTGTTGAGCAATTCGGTCAATGTGCTTAGTCATCAAGCGTTGTTTTCAATTAAGCCTGCCAAGCAGTTTGTTATTTTCACTTTTCATATTACTTTCATAACTCGTCGCCCCCCTCAAGGCAAGGTGGCTGATGCAGCGATCGGTTTGAGCTGTAGCTAAAGGCAATTGCCACCACTTTTCATCTGGGCTGTTGATGTTTGAGAAAGTATGGATCAAGAGAAAAACCCTCCACCACTGAAAGATAGACTTAGACAATGGACTGCGAAAAGGTGTCAAAATTGCTTTTTTCATCATGCGTGCTTAGTGCAACATATTACGCAATGGTGGGATTAGTCAACAACATAGTAGGCAAAGCCATTCAACGATTAACGAAATGCAGACAAACCATTCGATCAACGAACTCTTGATCCGACCGGTCTAAACATGTTGACTGATATGCAAAACTCGTCTCCCTCGACCTTGACCGGGTTCAACCTTCGGCGGATAACGGTGCTCCATAAAATCATCAAAAATCATCCTTCAGCCAACAGCACTGAAAACAGAAGCCCCGCAGTCTGACACACAGCCAACACTCCAGAAATCCTTCACTATACGAAGATGCTCGTGTAGGCTGAAACTGAGCGTTGCTTCTTCACCTCACCCAGGGTCACGCTGCGAGCTGCTGCCAATTGATTGGCTTTTAACAAGCCGTGAAATATCGTCAGACGGAGGTTCACCGGCATTTTTATTTTTTCGATATTTATGCCATCGTTCTGTTCGAAAAGGTGAAAAGAGGCAGACCTTGATCGGGTGGATTCGATGGGACGTAGTCCGTTTTTTGAAAAGATCATCATGGGCCGTATGAAACCATGGATGGCGGATGGCCGAGTGGTGTTGTGTTGAGTAGGTCAGTGTGTTGTCTGTGGGAAATGAGAGTTCAGATTCGAGGAGCCCTTTCCGATGCGTTGTGGGTAGATCGAGACTCTTAGGGTGTTTTCAGCGTGGTTATTGAAATCAGAACACGAGGTCCGTCTGCTACCGGCAACGTCTTATGTAAGGAATTGATCTTATCTTACTGCCTTGAGGGTCATAAATTATGGAACCTCATTAAAAAGGTTGCAGTCTTACGACAGCTGGAGGGCTATTAATCATTTCGATTTCTCTGAACAGGTTGGGTAAATGCTAGCGAAATAGAAGGCTGAATGATTAATTGGTGATTAGCATAGGTTCTACAAAAGGCCTTTGTGACATTTAGCAAATGACTTATTGTTCGTGGATAGGTTGTGTGAAACAGTCTTAATAACATTTTGTGGAAAAAATAACCAAATGTTAGAGAGCAACTAGATAAAATGTTTCCAAATTCCAAATAATTCAATTCATTAGAGCAACAAAACTGAAGGTTTCATTTATTTCCAAGAAGCTCTTATCCATTTAATAAATAGTCAATGTTTAGCACCAACCAGTTAGCACCATTGAAGAAGATCCAACAATTGCCACCGATAAATGCTCACGCCATTTTCGTCAGTTAACACCCATTGCAGTCTGCCCGGTCTCATAATCGTTAAAATTGCAAAACTACAAAATGTCAAGAACGAACGACTCGTCTTTAAGTGACCGCCATCTATAACCATACATCACTTCGCCAAGAATCAACCTGAAGCAAAACCTGGTAGAGAGTGTTGGAAAACTTCCAGCCTTTGAAACAATTGTATGAGTCGTGGATTTTGATTTTTATGAGTAGCAGTTTATGGCGCATGCGCAACAATTGCCATCACTTTCCCATTCAATTGACCGAAAAAAAACACATCAACTATTTTCAAAAGAAATTTACCATCTTATCAGCAACACCCACATCAATGGTACTCGCTGGTTAACGAAGCGGAAAATTGTGATTCCATTCTACCAGGAAGTCATGCGTGAATGCCGTACGTTTATCAGCTGTTTGTGTAACATTTGAATGCTTCCTACACCATTGATGTGCATCCGTTGATTTGACTAATCATCACCATTATCCGATTTTCCATGCATATGGTGCTGAAATTTGTTCAGTCAAGCGAAAATGTGCCAATTTCCACGGAACAGGCTGGCAGGAGTTCGTAGGAGGCTATTGCCGCTAGGGGAAATCGGGTGGAAAATTTTCGGCAAACTTTGACAGGGACTCCTCTGCTCGGTCATGCGTAAAAAGGTGCAGGTGGCGACCCCTCAGTGAGACGGTTTTCATCAAATGTGAGTGGTGGGAGTGACGAATGCGTGTTTGTGTGTTGCAGTGGGGATGTTCAAACGTCCACCATTTTACGTTTGCCAGGCTTTCGATTTAGAAATCTTCACGATGAGCGATGAAGAGATATAACTGGATTTGAGGTAATCATTGTAGATTTTACTGTACCGTTATGTCTTTATTGGACTAACACTCATTTGATTGTGGGAAATAGGCGGTTTTTCTTGATTTGAACCAGCTCTAGACAACCATAGGTGAGGTAACTATGATGACTCAACCTAAGAACCTGGAACAGTTATTGATGGACTCTTGGTCCTATAATGTTTTAGTTTGAACTCTCAGGAACTGTTGTGAAATGTTGAGCGGTATCTGTCAACTATGAGGGGAGCACCCTAATGCCTCAGCCAAAAAGCTTGAAGTACTCGAGCCGTTGTAAACTGTTATTTTTAGTTTTAGATGGCGTTGTTATGAACTATCTATGTGAAACATGAATACTAAACGCATCTGGCAAAAGGGAGAAGAAGTAAGCGACGGACTGACCAGTCCTAGGGTGTTAGTGCTTCGAAATGTGATCGATAAAATAGTCGTGGGACTCTGCAGATGTGCAGTATGACTGGATACATTGGACAAGGTAGATAGACACTTAACATTTTTGGCGAAATGATGAGTGGAAGTGGATAGGCTTAACTCGGTGACTCCACCCACGCTTTGTGCAAATGTTTTATGTTATGCTATGCTATTCAAATACTTATTTTGGTCCAATTTTGTAATCCGCTTCAATAACATTGATCGTACTTGTGAAGAAACGCAGAAAATATAATATTAGTCATTGAACTACAAGTCAGTTGGGTCAAAATGAGGCTGTTTGAAAATGTTGAATAGAATTATGACATGTAAATGAGACCTATGCTCCTTATTCGGCCTTTGGTGGTTGTATGAAGCCATCATACCAGGTGGAAATTTGAGCCAGACATTCTCAGAAATCTTCCTGGCTGCCAGGTCGTCCTGATGGCCAGCTGAAGCAGTTTCATAACTTTGAGAATCCCGTTAAGTTCCTCGTTGAAATTGCAGGCCGCCAAATTTGAAGCAATTTCAACAACTTCCTCGCCGCTGTGGATTGGTTTTGGGGGCAGCGCCCAGATTCTAGCGTTGAAACTTTCATTGGGGTTTTGCGTATATCCGCCGAGACAATTTTCAAGCAATTCATCGCGACTCAGATCTTGATAGACAGGAAGTATGGCTGAGTAAATTTCTTTTTTCATAGCTGGTTTGTGTTTGTAGTTGCTGAGTTAGCCGTTGAATTTTGCCTACAGCCATATGCACCAGGAATCCGGCAGTCGTCATGTTGTGGTCCTCATCCATGGATATCTTGTGATGCAATATTGCCATCAGTTATCTCTTCATATCCACTGTCGATGCCGTGTTCCTCCTGATGGATGGTGAGCTCGATAATGGATAGTGAGCTCATCAATAAATATGCAACTAGCGATTTGAAATTGGTTCACTGTTGTAGAACCCCTTGGTCCGAAGTACACCTTGAAACCAGCACCTAACTATACATATTTGCGCCTTTGTTTTGATTTGCTGAGTTATTTTGACAGAATATTTGAGAGTGTGTTCGTGTGAGTTCATTATTAGGGGCGTATTATTGAGCTTGGGACCGAGCTTGGCACAGATGTGCTAGTACTGACTGAGCCAAGAAAAAAATCGTATTTGTTCGGGACCTACTGGTCTTAGAGTTAGTCTATGGTTTTAGTATCACCGTCTCCGATATACTGACTATATTTTACACCGTACAAATCGACCGATCTACGAAACATTTGAATGATCGAATCCACTTCCATTTTCCCAGTGGTTTCAATGACAGCTACTCTTGTGATCTTCGTACCATCTTTCAAATTCCGCGGTGCCTACCTTTTCTTTCCACTGATCGCATGCTTTGCAGACTGTACACGTTACGTCCAAGTCAAGAACCTGTCCGGTACGCCAGCCAATAAATGTAGAAACACCCAACAGAGACGAATATCCCCTGTTCTTCCAAGAACCGTCGCTGGAAACCGGCAACCCGCTGAAGTTTTTTTCCTCCTCAGATAGTTCCTTCTCTCTCTGCGCTGCTTTCTTTGTGATGATTTCTCGTACGGCTGTGGAGGCTGTTTGCATAGCGTTAATGACTTTGTACTACGCGGTCTTCACAATGGCGATCGGCAGGCAAATAAAAGCGCAAAACATTGCTAGCCTGTTGTATTCAATTCCGAGTAACCTCAGGACAAAAGATACGAAAATTAATGTCGAAAGCGTGGCTACTAAAGACTGACTAAAAATAAATTGGTACGTACAAAACGACCTGTAACTCTTGATTCAATAAGTTTAAAAAGTCCAATAATGGTTGCTTTACAGTACTTTCAGTAGAATTTCAAAGTTACAACATTAGATGGTTACATTTCTCCAGTTCGCACGAAATCTCGAACCTTCCTCTTGATGGAGCCCATCAGTGCCCGCACAGTGGAAACGGACACGGAATCAGCGCATTTCTTTCATTTTACCCGCATTTGCTGGATGTCCTTGACTGCCCCACCGCTTCGTCGGAATCGCTGCTTTAAAATTGCCCAGCATTTTCCGGTTGGTTGAAATTCCGGGCAATTCGGAGGATTCGTTAGCTTGGGTACAAAATCGATCTTGTTGGCAGCAAACCACTCCAGGACCACCTTGGAGTAGTGGCAGCTGGCCAAACCGGGCCAAAACATGACTTTGTCCCTATGCTTGTGGATAAACGGCAATACACAACTGCAAATCGCTTGCTAAATCATAGCCTACTTCGCGATCTTGTCGGCAAATGTGAACTTGAATCTTTCTGCCATCCAGCTGCTTAAAACCGAGTTTGACGAATTTATCGTCACTGATCAAAGTGCAATCCTTGTGTTTCGTCAATACACGGTCGTACAAGAGTACGCTTTTTGACCACGGAATTCTGCTTCATCTGCCGGTTTGGATGGTTACTGGCTTTGTACGACTTGTATCCTTCCCTGTCAAGGATGTTCTGCATGGTTTAAAAGTTGAGGTTGTACCTTCTGGCCACATATCGGATCGAAAAACCGGGGTTGGCTTTAACGCCCCTCAGCACCTTGCTGCGACTTGACGATCTCTTGTTCCAGTTTTTTTCGTACACGGAAAAAAGCCCATGCCCAGATCCGTGAACTGCAGTCATGAATTCGAGAACAAGCAAAATTCACCGTGAGCTGAATCACGAAATCATGAACTAAATAACGTTTAAAGGGAAAAATTTTGAAAACGTGAACTAGTTCTCGGTCCGTTTTCATTTTCGGGAACGCTTTTTTTTCCTGTGTAGGTCCGCTGATTCCTTTCCACACTCAGGGTTTCCTTGTAGGTTTTGAGCACTTGACAAACAGTAGACGTTATTTCTGGACGCGATCGACTACTTTGATCTAACTTGCACCAGTTGTTCGCTATAGAAGCGTAAACAAACCACTGTCAAAGATTTCCGATTCCCGACAGTAGAAGCGAGCTAGTGACCTTTAAAGACTGTATTCGATGAAATTTGGACACATGCAATTGTTCGTAACTTTTTAGCGTGTGGGTAAAAATTATTGAAATTTTAACTGAATGTATTTCATTGTGTTGTGTCAATTGTGTAATGAATTTCGTGAAAATCGGTCGAGTGATTTCAGTGATGGCTTCGAATGAAGAAATTGTGCGCCAACAAATTTTGGGCACTCACTTCGAAAACCCAAACGCTTCTCATCGATGGATCGGAAAACAGCTCGGAATCGCACATTCAACCGTATCTCATGTAATCAAAACGTTCAAGGAAAGTAAGACAACCAAGCGGAAAAATTGTAGTGGCAAAAAACGTGGCACATCAAATCCGGAGAAGGCCAGGATGGTATTGAACCAATTTAAGCGTTATCCCAACATTTCCATCAGGGATGTTGCGAAAAAGGCGAAAGTTTCAGTTTGTTTTGTGCAGAAAACAGTGAAATGTTCTGGATTGCATGTGTACAAGGTCCAGAAGGCACCGAACCGGAGCGATAAACAGAACTCGGTGGCCAAAACTCGTGCAAGAAAACTGTACAGGGAGTGGCTCACAAAACCGTTCTGCATTGTGATGGACAATGAGACCTACATTAAAGCTGACACCAAACAAATGACAAATGGCCGTTCCGGAGAGTGTACGGAAGAAGAAACTGTCAAAATTCGCCAAAAAATTCCTTGTCTGGCAAGCGATCTGCGGATGTGGCAAAATGAGTCAGCCCTTCATCACCTCTGGAACCGTCAACGGACAAATCTACAAGGACGAATGCCTCCAAAAATGCCTCCATCTTGCCACTATGCCTCAGCCCGTCTTAGACTGGTACAAAGATAATAATGTAGTTTTTGTACCAAAAGACGTCAACCCTCCAAACACTCCGGAACTTCGCCCAATTGAAAAATCTTGGGCAACCATGAAGGCAAAGCTCGTTAAAACTCCAAAACTGATAGAAAATGAACTTGAACTAAAGAAAGTGTGGTTAAAAGTAAGTAAGCAAGTCGGTCCTATCATTGCCCAACATTTGATGAAAGGGGTCAAGGCAAAGGTGCGGGCATTTGGGTTGGGAGAAGAGGTTCAATAAACCAATGATGTCAAAACTTAACCATTTAGTAGTACATTATTTCCAGAAAGTTTGAAAAGAATCGGGCTCAAGGAAAATTTTTGGTGACCTATTTTGTGTGTCCAAATTTCATCGAATACAGTCTTTAATTAACGGACTTGTACTTATGTACTGTGGATCGTAGGTCACACTGCACATTGTAATCTTAAGCCTCGGGCCGGGGATATCAGTATCTTGAAATCTGACATCGGAGTCGCACTTTTTGCACGCTACTAAATTGGCCAGGGCAGTGAATATGCTGAGGAATTCAACTAGCTGGTGCCCAAAACATACATTTACGATGATCTCGTCAAGTTTTTTCACCAATGACGAATCAACGTCCACATCGTTTTTCAAAGAATAGCTTATAATAAAAGTAAATATTCGCTTTTCGGCCTGAAACTTTGGAACGGATTGTCTCATGAAATTTGGGTGAAGTTTACGATTAAATAGACATTCCAAATATATTTTAAGGTAAACATTTTTTCGAAACTTGCAGAGTGTACTACCCCTTTAAATTTACCAGACCATAAGCACTCAAAACAACCATAAGAACATGAAACGACGTAAAAATGAGTTGAGGAACACAAAATGGCATTTTCCAAATTCTGCCACTGTTAAAGCAAATAACGACTGTTCCAGAAAGTATAATCACGCCTTATTTTAACGGTCACTTTGAATATAATGAAATATTTCAACATGTTTTGGCTGCATCCTTTTGTGTGCACATTTCTGAATGACATAGCATCAAAATAGTGCTCAGTTTTGTGTTATCTATCAAAATGCGCGGTCTCCGGAACAACGAAAAAGTATCGTGCACAAATGGTGCGCTGTGAGCGGACTCTCCTTGAGAAAATTGGCCAAGGAAGAGGGTGTAAGCGTCGGAGCGGTACGATCTGCGATTCGAAAATATAGAGAACAGTGTACGTTTGAAGATGCGCCGAAGAGTGGTCGGAAATCCTGTCCTGTTAGTCCGGATATCGATAAAAAGATCAGGGATGCCTACAAGCGAAAACCAGCGACTTCCGTTCAGGATGTTGCGAAAAAACTAGGGACCTCGTCGAGTAACGTCATGCGTGCCAAAGAAAGACTTGGGCTAAAAACATACCGGAAGCAGAAAAAAACCAAAAGGAACCCAAAACAGGCCGCGTCCATGAAACCACGGGCCCGCAAACTCTACGATTCGTTATTGTGTAGAAATTCTGGGTGTATAATAATGGACGATGAAACGTATGTGAAACTAGATTACAAAACGCTTCCCGGACCACAATTCTATACTGTAAGCGAAGACAAAGACATCCCCGAAAGGGAGAAGGCAGTTTTTACCGAAAAATTCGGTAAGAAGGTTATGATTTGGCAGGCAATATGCGAGTGTGGTAAAACATCTAGTCCGTACATCAAAACGGAGACGATGAACACTCAGAAATACGTTAAGGTATGTCTCCAGAAGCGATTATTGCCGATGATCAGGCAGCACGAAGATCAAGTAGTGTTTTGGCCTGATTCGGCGTCATATCATTACGCAAAGGACACTTTAGAATGGTACAAAAGTCAAAATGTATGTTTCGTGCCGAAAGGCATGAATCCGCCGAACTGCCCGGAGGCACGGCCAATCGAGACTTTTTGGGCTTTAACCAAAGCAAAGCTTCGAAAATTCATAAAACCAGCAGACAAATTAAAAAATTGGCCAAAAGTGGTCAAAATGGTGGGAAGTACCATTGTGCAGAAGCTAATGGGTCATGTTCGAGGAAAAGTTAGGAGTCTTGGCTATGATTGAATATTTTGATTAAACGAGAGTAAAATATCACATAAAACACAAAGACAAATATGATTTGCCAAATAAAATTATTAAAACTAAAAAAAAAAATCATGACTTTTTTGTGATTTTGAAAGTGTGCTTATACTTTCTGGAACAGTCTATATATAAGGACTGCATCGTTGACTACATATGAGTATACCTTTGACGTTCTGTATGAAAAAGGCTATGACTTATTTTGACAGCTGTTTAGTGTCAATGTGTTGCTTGTCTTGTAAACAAACGAAAACCTTCATTATAAGTTAAAGTTTTACTTCAAGCGGAACAATGCGAGGTCTTACGGAAGAAAAGCGAAAATCGATTGTGACCAAGTACTGCACTGAAAAGGGATTGTCGCTAAGAAAATTAGCAAAAGAAGAAGGTGTTAGTGTGTGTGCGGTTCAAAATGCGATCAACCGATTCGTTATGCATAACACATTGAAGAACTTACCCGGCCGTGGTAGAAAAACAGGTGCGTCAAACTCAAATTTGGACAAACAAATTTGCAAAGTTTTTGAAGGAAAAATGGAGGTATCCATCCGAGATTGCGCAAAACAGTGGAATGGTCCAACGCACAAAGGAACGAAATTTTTTTTATCTCTTATTAGAGTGGCTTTCAGCCTCCTGGGCTGGTTCGCTACTAAATGAACGAAATTCCCTGAACGTACCAGAAGCAAAAATGTCCGAAACGCAGCCAAATTCAGGCGGATTCCGTGAAAACTCGGGCTCGGAAGCTGTACGACGACGTTTTGAGCAAAAATGACAAGTGGATTATCGTGGATGACAAGACGTACGTCAAATTGGATTACAGGGCACTTCCAGGGGCACAGTTTTACACCACGTGAAGCGTGGAACGGTGCCCCAAATTCGGAAAAATCGTTTTTTTTGCGAAAAATTTGGAAAAAAAAGGTGTTGGTTTGGCAAGCAATTTGCCAGTGCGGTATGAAATCGACACCTTTTTTCACTACCGCCAATATGAACGCCGAAATGTACCGGAAGGAATGCCTTCAGAAACGAATTCTGCCACTAATCCGAAAACACAGAGGTTCGACACTGTTTTGGCCTGATTTGGCATCCTGCCACTATGCGCGTGCCACTTCGGACTGGTATGAAGAGAACAATGTCCAATTTGTGGAAGAGGCGATGAATCCTCCAAATCGTCCGCAAATAAGGCCCATTGATAAATGTTGGGCTTTGGTGAAAGGAAAGCTGCGGAATCAAATTCAAAAAAGACTGGCTAACGTAAGCAAAACCATCCACGGAACGATTGTGCAAAACCTCACGAGGAACATCAAGAAGAAGGTGCGAGAGCTGGCCAGATCTACGAAAAATTAAATGAATACTGATGTAATGGGCTTTATTAAATGAATACTGTTGTGATGGTCAATAAACAATGTAAATAAATTTGAGTTGTAAAATAAATAAAACATCATTAAAATCTAGTTTAAATTACCGTCAGAAAAAATCAAGATGCGTTAGTAAAATTTAATTTAAAAAAAAACAAGTTCATCAAGGCCATTGGTTGTTGTGGTTAAAGTAAGCTTAATCTAATCCTATAGGGTTTATTTTGTTCCTTCATCCCCAAATGTTTCAAAAAATGTCAATAAATATTTGAAGGATGCTAGAAGTTGTCACCAAGTTCAGATCAATGAATGTTATAAGAAAATGAATTCCGTGTGTTACGCTCCGTTACCGGGCATAACTACAACAGTTTTTTTTCAATAGCTTAAGATACTTATTTCAAGACTGCATCTTCAATTTTTGAGCATAAAATTTGCGAGTTATTGTTTGAATAGGATTTAACAATCAATTAGATCATAAAAATGAGTCATGTTTATTTCTGAGTCTCGAAGTTTTTACGTAAAACAAGGATAACATCACTTCATTATTCATTATTTTGAAGTGCACAAATTCCCAATTTTTCTAGTGAATGAATCTGTGTTTGACGTAATGACAAAGCTCTAAACTAATAAATTATGTACAATTAAGTGTTTCGGGACTGCAAAGCTGATCACTCACAAAATTGTGCGTTTGATTGAAATTAGTTGAGTTTCTACCATGACCCAAATTCACGTCAAAATGAACGTTCGCACATGTCAGTCTCTGAGCAACCTTATTTACATCCTTTTTTTTTAAGTGTGCAGCTTTAAAAACAATTAATGAATAATTAGTATCTTCCATCGTTGAAACCAACACCTCACGTTACTTTTGCCATACATTTATAGGGTTTTCTATAACTCCTGCATTAAATGCAATTAATGCAATTTGTCAGAGGCTTGTTCAAGGGTAACCGAACCCAACAGTGAATACTGTTCTGCTCTCAATTTGATGATGAAGCTTGAAAAATATGAAAAAGCTGGAATTTATACAATTTGGTTCATATTACCCAAGGTGGGAATATTCTTAGATAGGCTACTGAAAATTTTGTAAAACCATCAATGCAGCCGTGTTGGTTAAAATGTGGAAAAAGTCCCTATCCCTTAAACAGAAACCACTAGCCTCTGAATGAGTGGGTATCTACGTGCACTTTCCCGATAGATGTCGCAACTGATGGATTCGGAAAGAAAGTGAAATCACGCGCAATGAAGGTTCAGTTATACTCGCAGGAGGGAAAATTATGTCAGTATTTGCAACGCAATTTCTTTAATTGAGTTTGGGTTTGCAAAACAATGAAATTTATGAACAGTTTGCTTGTATTTCGTTGTTTCGTAATTTAGCAATTGGTTTCAATGCCGAAACGGGACGTATAGCATTTTTATTGGTTTATTCAGTATTATGGTGAAAGTTGACGGCAAGTATTGATGCAAATTATCCATAATAGCGACTATTTGCGGTTTCCATCACTTCGTTTTGTGATAAACTAGTCTATCAACTGTGAAGACCTTCTTTAATTCATTTTTTCACCTTCCCTGGATTGATAATCCAGGCGCAGTTTCCTGATTCCAATGTCTCCTATACCACCTCAAGCCCGACGTTATGTGATGGAGCATTGAAAACTGCTTCACTAGCAACTATCGCCACTGGTTAAGGGAAATCGAGCGTTTTAAGTTGCTCTGCCGAGGTGCCACAACTCAGCAAAACGGCAAAAAAAAGTCGACCAACCTCAAGTGCACATTTTGTTCTCTCGGTTGATGTGGAGTTTATTTCGCATGGCAAGCATGGTAAACAGTCGCATATTTATGCATATAATGCATGTCCATACGTCTTGGATAGCAATGTGGATAAAACGGTTTGAAGGTTTTCACCTCTTGGTAATTTTGTTTCCGTGCGAAGTAGATTCGAATTGTGTGTGTGTTTTTTTTTTCGGTGAATGTTTGTAGTTCAAGTTCAGACCGATTAATGTGGGCCATTACCAGTGCGCGGTTTTGAAATTACCAGCCGAGTTTCAGATCAATCAATTGCCTTAGCCTTTAATAGTATCACCACTCTTGTCCGTTGAACATGCTTATCAAACAATTTCAAACGTTCCGCATGCATCATCAATTTGGAAACCAACTGGGGTTTCGCTTTTTGCCACTAATTTACAAACCATTGCAAATAGTATCCACACATGCCGGTGCGTTGTGTGCGTACAAGGAAGCAACAGCGGCAACGATTCATACATTTTCCGCTCCATTTGCGGTGAGCTATTTCATTTTACCAAGAAGTAAACGAAACCAGGTGGAAACCAAGAAGCGACGCGATTCAACACATGCTAACGTGTGAAAACATGCCGTGTATTTTCTTCTATCAATTGCAACAAATTTGAAGAAAGGTAACCCCTACGAAAGAGAGCAATTTTCCACCCCAGTGAGGACTATTGCTTCATTGCGTTGTTCGAAATCCCCTCCTGGGGACTGCTGCACTCCTGATGAGTGGAAATCATAATTCATGCTCCGATAAATGACATGAACGCACACAGCGATGTGGCTTTGTGCAATGCAGCGGGTGTTGGTGCGAGGGTTGTTATTTAGCTACCCACACAATGCTGGTCGGATACCTGTGGGAAAACGGCTACAAAGGTGAGAATGTTGATCACCCACCCCCGTAGCAGTGTTACCTGTTGTCCGTCGGTGTAGATAGATAATAGTCGTTTCTCCTCATTTGGTGTTATGGTGGAATTGACGTTTCTTAGCTGTTCCAGGGATGTTCAGGTTTCTTGCGGTTCTTAAATATAATCTTGTCACAACAGTTAGTTTTGCTTTTGAAATGCATAAAATAATGTTGAATATTTTTTGCATGTAAAACTGTGCTTAAAGGAACATAGTACGGGGTTAATGGCGTCATCCAACACCTCGCCAATGGATAGCGAAAAAAATGCAATTCTAGCTTTTTCTTTGGCTTAACACAATAAGCTTACTGACAGCGCACAATTTGGTATGATAAAGATACTTTTCCCAAGTAGGGAAACTGCCCCCATATTAATCTCATTGTTCCTATATTCATCCTACGATGAATAAAACAATTGGGCAGTTGAAGGATCGGTTTCGTTTTCTAATAATGTTTGCTTACGTTAAATAACTACAAGAAACTTTACTAACTAATCTTGTCACGTATATATCGTTTTATTTCAAGTAGGATGAATTGCAAAGTGATGAGATTAATATAGGTACATCTCCCCTACATTTTTTAAAAATTTTGATGCATGAACAACACATTTATCATTGATATTGTGTGACAGATATTTAAAATCTCCACCGATGAAAGAGAGAGCGAGAGAGAGAGAGAGAGAGAGAGAGAGAAAATGTTTAGAAAAATCGAGGCGACAAAGTCAACAAAAAACAAAGTCAAGAAGACATTGTCGAAAAGACAAAGTGGAGGTGATGAAGCCGATGAGACCAAGTCGACGAGACAAATTCGGAGAGACGAAATTGAGAAAACAAAGTCGACGACAAATTCGAGCATGTTTGGGTACTTAAGATCGTATGAACTGCTGTCGTCCACGAGTATCTCAGGAAATTAACTCGTTAGTGGGAGCTTGCATTTTTGTATATAAAAAAAATGAGTGCAACTGTTTATCCGTGTTTTGTATTACTTTCCATTCATAGAATTTTACGGAGATGTTCAATAGAGATATTTAAATATAAGAACCTATTTGAATCAACGGTAAGGATGCGATTTTGGCAAATCAAAAGGTTTGATGCTGGGTTTTCACTTAGAAAACACTGTTAATTGAAAGTAACGCTTGATAGTTAGCCGTTGTCCTCATTTATACCGTTTTTGTCATTTTCTGCTTTTATTGGCCTTCTTATTGTTTTAGAGGAAGAAATCAAGAGATTTTTCGGAAGAAAAGCTATCCCAAGTAGCACCGAAAAAATTAAGGTTGAAGATGTACATTTTCCACATGTTAAGTAGATGAAGATGAACGTTTCATGCAATTCGAATCTAGATTCACTTATTTGACTAATTGATTGGGAGCTGATTTGAATCCATTTAAACTAACAATAAGGATGCTGTTGAAGACATTCACACATCACTTCCACGATTAATCTCTGGGATGTTGGATAGAATGGTTGGGTTTGCAACAGGATCTGTTTTGGTAAACGGTGTGTTGAATTCAACTGACGTCGGCAGCGAATAATATATTTTACTATGTTCCCGGTTTATTCTCTGCACAGAGATGCATTGTAAAATTATTCCAATTTTAGCACCAATTTGTACCAACAGTAAAGATGCTGTTGGGGACACTCACAGGCGTGGGTGGTTTATTTCAGTAGAATTCATAAATACGTTAAAACACCGATTTTGAAGACCAATTTCAACCAACAGTATGGATGCTGCTGGAGCCACTCACAACTGTGGGTGGTTCATTTCAGTAGAATACAAAACAACTAAATTAATTAAACCAAAAGAAGAAAACCCCCCCGGGGGGTTTCCAAAAAACACAAAAATACACACTCAATGAACCACCAACCCCACACCAACAGAAAACACCCCCCCCCACCCAAAAAACAAAACTAAGAAAAAACAAACCAAGAAAAACAAACACCCAAACAATTTTCCTCCTCACTACAAAAAACCCCAACACAACCGAAAACACCAAAACCAAAAACAACAAAAGATAAACCCACCCCCCGGGACCCAACTTGAAAAAACCTCCTACATCGTCCCTGCTACAACCACGGAGGTTAACCTCGGTTACGCTCCGGTGTTTTGACGGGTCTTCAGCAGTGGTTGGAAATTTATCATGATACTACTGAACTATCATGTGTCAGGCTACTGATAGTTCATGAGCATATTGTTCAAGTGATACAAAGGATCAGCTACCCTTGCCGAACAAGAGTATTCAGCTTTGTAACACCGAATGAATAAAGGAAAAGGGAGAACAAAACCTTCAGTATATATGAGCGATCCGAACATAGCACCGAATGGTACCAGTAATGATTGTATCAGTGTTTCGACATCTATCATGGCACTGCTGAATTATCATGTGTCAGGCTACTGATTGTTCATGAGTATATTTTTCGAGTGATACAAAGGATCAGCTACCTCTGCCGAACAAGATTATTCACTTTTGTAACACCGAATGAATAAAGGAAAAGGGAGAACAAAACCTATAGTATATATGAGTGAACCGAACATAGCACCGAATAGCACGAGTTAACTCTGAACCGCCGATTTCTTCTCTTCCTACCTAACGCACGCCAACGATGCATGCAAACCCAAAGCGATGAATGATACATACTGAATCGTAGCAACGTTGGAGTTTACCCGGCTTAGCGTTGCGTACCGACTCGAGCATATGGAAGTGGAATCAGTGTTGCTGGGGCATTTATTTAGTGTATTTTATTCAGTTTTTTTTAAACTCTTTCGCTTATTTGGGAGGCTTAATCGCATTTGCTTTACGGAGCCGATTATACATTTTTTTAAATAAAATGAGTAACTTAATACTACAACAGACCGTGCACTCGCAGTTTACTCGAAGCTAAAAGGGGTAACAATGTTTGGGGGATGGCTTAGAGGAAGGCCATTCAGGTTAATCCGGGTGTAAATTAATCCCATCACTATGTATCCTTCGAAATTCAAACAAGTAAGCATTGATTAACACTTTTGATTTTATTGAAAAACTTGTTTTATGGATTTCAAATTGTAATGATAAGTGATGAATAAATACAGTAAAGATTTAATTTGTTAGCGTAATAAGCTGAAGATCTGAAATTTTCTGACTTTTTCTTTGTTACTCTTGTCCACGACTTCTAGGTGTGGCGCTTGACAAAAGGGTGCCAAATGATCCATGACTTAGACTTGCTCTTAAAAAACTCAAAAATATTTGTTTCAATTTTTGACAGCTGGGCACAGAAATTACACTGGCAGTGATAACCATGACCTGTACTTTTCAAAACAGTGGTTCCGGACCTATAATCGCTACGGGTATTCCCCAAGTAACCATATAACATATATTGTAACACTAATTTTCAACAACAGAAATGCCATATCCCCTATTTTGTTTCAAAGACTCCCAATCGATATAGCATTACTTTTTCATTAAAAATGTGACGATGCATTACTATGTTTCTAAGAAAAACATAGCATAAAGTACGCATTAAGTGATGCATTATTGCATAATCTCAATAAATGCATCATTGCTACCTGCACATTAGAATTAGTGTTGTATGTATTTCATAAAAAAGGCTTCTATCATCTGGATGACATTTTCGACTTTGATTTGGGAAATGATAAACAAATGAGCTGAGCTGCTAGTCAGATCTTGAATCGTCATCTTCATTCTTCTGGACTTTGCAGCAGCAGGTTTGGTTCTGAAAATTTCAGCAAAAAATATGACTGCTTATGGGAAGCCATGGTATTCAGAGGGCTGTGCTGTTTTTTCAACGAGGAATCTTCACCCTCATATCGTTTTCGTTTTTGGCCCAGTTTTAGCATGGACCTGGTATCAACATTGGGTAACCTTGTTGAATGATGAACGTCGGTTTGTATGTTTTCATTTGTAATACGACACGGATTGACGTATGAACCGACAATAAGTTCAGGTATCGCAGTCTCAACGACGTATTTAGCAATTAAAATCTAAAATTAAGTGCATGGTACAAGTTTTTCAAAAACGACAAAATATGTGCTGTAGAGAGTATGCTTTCTTTATATTATAAAGTTGTGATATGAAATTCCATTTCTCTCTTCTTAGCTCAGAGCGTTTACTCAACCGGCATTCATCGTTCAGTCGCGAGAAATCTTGGTTGGAATCCGATGTAGGTGAAACACATATGTGCTTAAAAAATATATCCCTTAAATGTTGCATGAAGATGCTTATACACTATTATGAAATATCATCTAAACAAAGGTAACAGGGAAATGATCTAATTCTACTTTAATCGCGTGTATCGTAATATAATGCAAAATTGACGTATCTATATACCGCTTCATGGTTACTTGCGTCATTTGTAGTATTTCATATGATGGTTCCGTTCGATGGCTCATTTTGTATTTAAAAAAACCCATAACGTTATAACTTCATGCCAAGGTGGCATGTGGGTTTGGATTTTGTTGGATGCTCTGAAACCGGTTGCGGTAGGACTCAAAAAGGACAATTTTATAACCTTTTTTATATATACCGGTCCGTGGCTCAAAATTAATGATTTTTTGGGGATTTGACCACTTCTAAAGAGGAAAATCTCGGAATCTCACGAAGTTCTACGCTTCGATGGCTCCAAATTCATGATTTTTTAGGGTACGGCCCCGCTTTCCACGGCATAATCATGTTTTTTTCATGAAGGTTTACTGGCGGGACTCTAAATAGAGTAGAAACCTCCACGCCAGCCCTTTGATGATATCGTTGCGTAAATCTTTTGAATTATTTTGCCGGCCGTACACGGAACATATCGTCCAAGAAGACGCTGTTACAAATGTCTCAGAAGGAGAATGATGAGTCGTTTCGTCTGTTTTTTTTCTTTCAATTGTCTTTTTGTTATTTTGTTGGTCAGTGTTACTTTTGCAAGTTTAATGCAGCGTTTCGTAATTTCTTCAGTCTTTTGTAGTTCAGTCAGTGAAGTGTGTCATTTACCTATGTGCTATGAGAATCTTCAGAAGCAGTTTTCTCGAAACAAAAATAAGAAGCTATTTTATTGTTCCTTGGGCGTTAGAATGATATAACTTAACTCCTTTTGAAGCATTTCACAAGCCGTCCAAGAATCATATCATCCATAGAGACGCTGTTGCAACTGCCTCAAAAAGTTTTACATTTTCAAA
Source organism: Aedes koreicus (assembly GCA_024533555.2). Lineage (NCBI taxonomy): Eukaryota > Metazoa > Arthropoda > Insecta > Diptera > Culicidae > Aedes > Aedes koreicus. Next base: position 22,647 of record JAHHFK020006046.1, on the reverse strand, counting down.
TTCGATGCCCTTTTCTCTCAGTCATGTTCATGTCCACTGCTTTTCATGGAGTCGTTTCGAATTTTTGTTATTTAGTATGTTAGTGTGTTATCTTCGGTCTTTTGTAGTTTAGTTCATCATTTATGAACAGCGAAAGTAATTTTGAGCAGTTTTCTTGAACCATAAAAAGTTGTCATTATTTGGTTGAGATATTTGAATTCTACCAATTTTATTTCTGCGTTATTCAGTTAAGTTCTATAGTTATATTGTAGAAAAGTTTAAGTTTACTTGTCCGTTCATTGCCTCCTATTTATTCGTCTAATCCTAATCTCTACTTTGTTTAATCGTTTCATAGTCTTACATGCATGTGCAGCCTAACAATAATTATTTGAGCCTTGGTAGGCTGTAAGATTCACTTTTTGGTGGCCAAGAAAGAATCCCACATCAATATCACTGAGGGAAGAGCCCCACCAGACTGCACCAGCATTCAAGGCTCCCAGACCGGATGTCCGTTGCATCACATCTGTAAAATCAGAGCATCTATGTCAGATATGTGACGCGGCATTACATCAAAATAGTGAACATGTGATACCACCATGTCAGAATATGTCTTTGGTTGCCATCTCAGTGCTATTGGGGTAGGCCCACCCATCGCGACCAGATCACATATCCGAGGAAAGGCACTCTATAATCATGAGTTCAAATCTCACTTCGGACAAGTCACAAAAATATTCAAAAGATGTTTAAGTGATTAGATGGGACGTGAACCAGCCCGAGGCAGAAATTCTTGATAATCAATACACATAAATAATTAGATTTTTTATACTGATGTTCGAAATTATCATCACGTGGACCACGTGATCATCATGATTTATCATGATTTATCATCCATAAGAAAGGAGGCATATCACCAATGCATGGACCAGTAGCATAATTCAGTGCAGAAATTGCATCGAAGAGAAAAACATTTCTTAATATACGTTGCTTAGAGGAAAACATTTCTCTTCGAAGAAATTTCTGCCCCGAATTAAGTTGCCGGAAACATTTCATGCATCGATCATGTTGCTGAATATAATTCCGAATAGTGCAGAGAAGCTATACAGCTAGTACTAATTTAAATTAAACACTACCAGATTTCGGTTAAACATTTTTCTTTCATCCGTTCACCGAAAGCAGCAGCCACTGAACCACAAGTGACGTTACTAGTGGTTTAACTCGTGGAATTGAGAAGCGAATCGTGGGACACCGTGGAAAATCCCGATCGGTGTTAGGAGCCGTAGTAGCAGCAGCAAAAAGGATCACCTTCAACACACCTGACTGCGTTTCCTCCGGCACACGGAAAGGTTTACCAGACATCCAGAAAGTCCAGTAGCAGACCATGCTGGCAATAGTGTAAGTAGTTTTTGATTTTATTTTACCCCATCATTATCAATCTTTTAATTTGTGTGACGAAACTGTGTTCGTGAGTGAAACGTTCTTTTGAAAACCCTTATTTAATTTTGTGAGTGAATAAAGTGAATTAAAATTCAAAATTAAGAAGCGAAGCAGACTAGATTTCTATCACGAAAACAGAATGGTAAATCCAGCGCCACTAGCACCTTTTCCACGGCCAGAGCCAGCACCGGCTCCACAAGCGGTCGAAAGGTTCATATAAATGGGTAGAACTCCGGATTTTTTAAGACATCGTAGATCGTTTAACAGAAACCCAACGGAATTAATGAATTGGATTTTGGATGTGGAAGGCATATTTAATATGTACCGACACATACCCAAGGAATCGTTGAATTATGATCTAATTGAAAAAAGTCTCGATTATCACAACATGGATATTCGATCTGGTCCAGTAAGAAATGAACACATAAATGTTTCCTTACCTAAACCAAGAGATCTAGAAGTTCCGCGACTCCCACCGCGACCAGCTCCTAGATTAATGACGAGACCTGCCATGTTGGTAGCCCCACAGTTACCACCAAGAAAATTATTTAACCAACTTCCAACGATGCAACCTCATCGCCCATTTATGCAAAACAATTCATACCGGCCAAACCTGTCTGGTCAAATAAATCAGCCGAGACCAGAACCGATGGATGTCGATCAGAGCATTCGATCAAGACACATCAATTATGGCAACCGCCCACAATTTAATGTGAAACGACCACATCCACCGTCGCAACAAGTCCAAAATTTCAAGCGTGTGGCTCACCCATTGCAATATGAGCCCAGCTACGATTATTATTATCCACCTCCAGACGAAGGGTATTATTATGACGAGGAGGTAGGGTATTACGATCACTATGAGCCTGAAATGGTTGCTCAAAATGAGCCAGAGCCAGAGCCAGTTCCAGGATCCTCAACCTCGAGACAAGAGAGCTCGGAGGATATAGCAAATCCTGAAACCACAAACACGGCGATTTTTTTAGAATGGAAGACGAGTTGGTAAAACCAACTCTGCCTTATATTAACCTGAGAACAACTATCGGTAGTTTTCCCTTTTTGATTGACACTGGAGCTAATGTCAACCTTATTTCTCCGAAATTGGCGTATGCATATGGAAAAACTAAGCCATACAACTTCAATGCAGAAAACATTACAAGCGCAAATGGTCATTTCAATGCCACCTCGGCAATTAATATCAACTTTTTCGAACCAAAAATTGACTTTCAATCACAATTTTTGTTGCATAAGTTTCATCCTTTTTTCCATGGGATTATTGGAACTTGTATTCTGAAAGCACTCAATGCTGTGATTGATTTTTCGGCAGGCACTCTTACAATGCAAAAGGATAATAAAATGCTAGTAATACCAATTTTGCAATATTGTCCTGGACAATTAGAACAATCTTCAAATTTGACTTTTAGGATTGACCACCTAAATCAGTCAGAAAAGGATGAGTTAGAATCTATCCTGAACGCTAACAAAGAAGTTTTTCATGAACCAGACTCTAAGTTGACATGTGCAACAAGAGTAGAGTGTTCAATAAATACTACTGATGACGTACCAGTACATCAAAAGGTCTACCCATATCCTGCCGCATATACTGACGAGGTCAATAAACAAATTGAAAAACTTTTATCGGATGGTATCATCAGACCATCAAGATCCCCCTGGACATCACCAGTGTGGATTGTCCCAAAAAAGGCTGATGCATCGGGAGTAAAAAAGTTCAGAATGGTTATTGATTACCGCAAAATCAATGAAAAAACCATATCTGATAGGTATGCAATGCCTGAAATCGGATATGTGATTGGACAACTCAAAGGGCAAAAATATTTTACGACATTGGACTTAGCCTCTGGATTCCATCAAATCAGAATGAAAGAGAGCGATATTGAAAAAACTGCATTTTCCATCAATAATGGAAAATATGAGTTTACTAGAATGCCGTTCGGGTTGAAAAATGCGCCCGCGACATTTCAACGTGCCATTGATGACATCCTCAGAGAGCACATAGGAAAAATTTGCTATGTGTATATTGATGATGTTATCGTATTCGGTCGAACACTCGAAGAACATTTAAAAAATTTATCAATAATATTAAAAGCGCTAAGCGATGCTGGATTAAAAATTCAAATGGATAAATCTGAATTCCTTCACACTAATGTAGAATTTCTGGGATACATCATTAGTTCAGACGGAGTGAAACCCAATGAAAAGAAAATTCAAACAATTAAAGAATTCCCCAGCCGAAAAACATTAAAGAGGTTAGATCGTTCCTCGGTATGATGGGATATTATCGAAGATTCATGAGAGATTTTGCGAAAATCGCGAAACCCTCACCAACCTTCAAAAACTGAAAAATATACTCACCTCTTCTGACATATTTATCTATCCGGATTTCAGTAAACCATTCCTGTTGACAACCGACGCCTCTGGCTTTGTCATTGGAGCAGTATTGTCTCAAGGTGAAATGGGCAAAGACAAGCCTATTCATTTTGCCTCTATGACCTTGTCGAAAACCGAAGAGAAGTATTCTGTGCCGGAAAAGGAAATGCTTGCCATTTTTTGGGCACTGCAGAGTTTCAGAAACTATTTATTCGGGACGCAATTCAAAATATTATCAGATCACCAACCTTTAACTTTTTCGCTATCTCCTAAGAATAATAATGCCCAGTAGAAAAAATGGATGTCATTCTCAGAAGAACATGACTATCAAATCGAATACAAGACTGGAAAAAGTAATGTCGTAGCCGATGCCTTGAGTCGAATAGTATGTTCCATGACAGGAACACAACATTCAGCAGAAAACAGTGACGATTTCTATATCATCTCTACTGAAGCACCATTGAATGCTTTTAGACATCAGGTCATCATTAAAAAAAGGTAGAGAGAAAGTAGAAGTCGCAACTCCATTTACGAATTTCATTTCAAAATTCAATTGAATGTTTGATCCAAGTAAGGTGAACGGATTATTAACGGAGGAAAAAATTATGGGCAAAGTGCAAGAAGTCTATAAAGCACATTTTGGCTAAAACAAATCGTTAAAAATTATTTTCACCCAGCGACTGTTGGAAGATATCCACCAAGACGATAGGCAATGGGATATCGCACGACACACACACACACACACACACACACACACACACACACACACACACACACACACACACACACCTCAGAGCACATCGTGGTGCTGAGGAAAATAAACAACAGATTTTGAGAAAGTTCTACTCTCCAAAGATGCAGCAAAAAGTAAAAGATTTTGCTACTAAATGTCGTATTTGTCACGAATGCAAATATGACAGAAGCCCTATAAACTTCCCCATACAAAAAACTCCTATCCCATCTGGTCCTTTTCAAATTGCCCATATTGATGTTTTTTTCATAGAGAATCTTCTTTTTTTCACCTACATCGATAAATTTTTAAGGTTTGCACATATTGTTGATTAATTCTAGAGCTGCTATTGACCTAGCTCCCGTTGTTAAAGATATACTTTTAAAATATCAAACACCAAGAATTCTAGTCATTGATGGTGAAAAGTCATTTATGACGGGAGAACTTGTTAATTTTTACAATACATATAACATGGAACCGTACATAACAGCCACAGGTCGTAGCAAAATTAACGGAGTCGTCGAAAGACTACATTCTACGCTATTGGAAATTTAACGTATATCAAAAACAGACAACCCCGAAAAATCAGTAATTGATTGGGTGAATATATCTATTCACAAGTACAATTGAACAATTCATTCATCCACCAAATATACCCCTCTTGAAATAATTCTTCCATCCTCTAAGACCCCGACTATATTCGAGACAGTTTATTCAAACCTAAGGACAAAACAAGCGAAAGACTTAACGTTTCATAATAAACACAGAAAACATGTACCATTAGAAAACAATATGGATGCCTTCGAAAAAACTCAACAGAAGTTAGAGCACAAAAATAGATACAAGAAAATAAACATTGCAAATGTAAAGTAAAGTAAAGTACCATCACCACAAATGAGGGAAGAAGGGTTCACAAAAACGACATTAAAATTAGACAGTTGAACTGACATTACTCCTATCCTTACAGACTCCTGACGTTACTGATACCGACATGGACATGGACTTTACATATACAGAAACTTGATCAACTCATTTTCATTTATGAGCTTGGAAATAGTAGAATACAATATCAATCGAAATATTATGTACATCATTTTAACATAGAAACCACAAGAACTCATATTGTTGACTTAAAGAGTAAATTCAGTGAGGCAGAGAGCAACCAATTTTCATACTTCATAGATCATACTTCAAAAATTTGATGAAATTGCTAATTCACTGAAAAATATAATCCCCATTAAAAGACAGAAAAGATGGAATGCTGTAGGTACAGTGATTTAAAATTAATCACTTCAAGCATTAACGATCTAGTTTATAGTAACACCAAACAGGTTAAAATCAATAGAGAAATGATATTACAATTAAAGGAGTAAATCTACAAGGCTAAGCAGGCTATACAAATGTTTAAATCAAAATCGTCAGAATTATACTCCAGAAACATTCTCTTCAATCTAAAAAATCCTAACGAAAAAATCAATTTCATTCTTAATACTATAATGCTAGCAAAACTAGGGATCATAAATGAAAAAGTTCTAACTAAAAATAAAATAGAAATGTTTAGGAAGGATATAGAGAGCCAAAATGTTACAGTTCATTCGTCATTGGAAGCCGTTACATATGCAGAAACATCAATAGCCATCAACCATCAGGAGATCATACTATTTATCAAGATGCCAATACTATTATAGATTCAAAAAATTTCTGCAAGGTCCATGTTTACCCGATTTTCCAAAATCATCAACAAATCCATGTAACCGAGAAGTTTTATCTGATACATCCAACGGCAAAAATCACTGTCAAGACGTTAGAACCAACAATTTACCATGTCAGAGATACAGAGATAGCCAGTGCTACATGCATATCAAATCTACTGGACGGAAAAGCAGCTATCGGTGACTATACTTCGAACCCTCTAAAACAAGATGTCTCAGCTGTTGACATGCACCACGTACTTATCAACACTGCAAAAAACTTCACATTTTCATCCGATTGTGGTTCTGAGAGAAATCTTTCCGGATCGTATTTGATTAAATACGAAAATTGTACATTACTAATTAACAACGTTTCCTACATCAGTAAGAGTAGGAACATTACTGGAAAACCTCTTCATTTGCCATTGGACCGCATATCCATCACTAAAAACGGTGATATACTAAACCTGAGTATGGAAAACCTCCACGAGCTTCAAATAGAAACTCGAAAGGATTTGGAATACCTACGACTAAACAATAACAGCTTGCATTTTCCACACTGGTCAATTTTTGGAGGAATATCCGTTCTTCCTATTATAATTGGTATCGCTATTCTCTGTAGTATTTTATTCAACAGATCAATAAAAATTAAGTTACAGACCAACCTACCAAAACCAATACCGACATATAGGATCATGGGAAAACAGAGACCAAGAAAAACATTGACAACTTCAGAATACCTACAATAGCGGATATTATGCCCCTGGAGGATCATCATTAAGAAGACGCGAGTTAACGACGTTGCTATCTGGACTTGGTAGCATTCCAACGACGGTGCCATCAGCGTCAGCGAATTTATCAACACGGCAATAGTAGCATCGAGTACGGTGGCCAGGTGAGTGATCGTCTTCGTGGAGATTATTGCGTGAAGAAACGTATCAGTAACTGGACCCGTTTCATGGTGACATGCAATGTCATCAACGAATTATTCCTCACCGTAGCTCCATCCACGAGGTGTGCAAACGTCAATGCTAATGCTATTGCTCATTATCAATCATGTGTTATATATGCGTAAAATTTACAGACTTTCATTAGGGCATATCTAACATTGCGAGACTCTCTTTGTTTGCTTTCTCTTATATTCATAACTAAATCGCCATAACGTTTTTTGCTATACAATGTTGTCTTTGAATCTGTACAAAAGAGCCTTTGGAAGTTTTATACTTATGCTGTTATAAATGAAAGAGAAAGAGAGAGGAGAGAATGTCTCATTGTTAGATTCGCCTTTTGAAAAAAGTTTCTAGATATCACAAATACTTCTACGTATGTTACGTAAGCTGATGCAGTAGTATGCACTATAAACATTTTTGCACAATTTACTCCTTTTTATAACTTTTTCTTTTTGTGTTGAGGGGATTACCGACTATGAATTTTCATATATTTAAATATTGAGAAATACTCGAATTCAACCCCCGCAGAGTAGTCAGCGGTACGATATACTATCCATCCTCCCTCAAAATCTCAATGAAGATATTTATCCTCACGTAGCGCCAAACATTACCACCAGTTGAAATGGACCGAAAGAGTAAATAAATAAATCCTCTCCAATCCGCACATTGCCATATTCTGTTTAGATATTCTCATTTTCGCAAATGGAAGATTATCGTCGAATTAAAAATAAATCTTTCGACCATTTCCCGCGCCGATTGGCTAGCGACATTGACAGAGACATTCATTGAGATTGAAAATTCATCCCCACGTCCACCGGACATCTCGAAGATCAAGAAGTAACGCCCTATAAAATTGCATCTCACAATTGCATTTCCCACACGTGTGTGCATCGAATGACGATCTAAAGGAGACCACCCCTGATCGTAGCACCGCCCGAGTATGGCAGAAGGATGTGTATATTTGCTGACGACGATTGTGCGGGCGTTCTGAATTTCCGTCAAAATTATTATAAAGTATCATAAGCAACGTCAGTAAAATCGCAACTACGTGGAAACGCATGGTCGATTGTTTGCTTTGCCAGTATGAAGGATGATGCAAAACTAGATCTGTGCGCCGATCACGATTTTGTCGGTGGCGGCGGCGTAGCGGCCGAACACATTCTGCGGCTTCTTTGGCTTATTATTTAATAACTGAGTGGTTTAGAATCCTTTTTGTTCGGATTAACTTGTAACGGATTCCAATGGTGTGGTATGAATTTAGAATTTTTGATTCCAGAGACCAGTACACTCAGCCAAAAAATCTTAAGAATTTCATAAGGTTCAACTTATGAATGATGCTTTAAATTTCATAAGGTTGACTTATGAATGGATTTTGTTTTACACGACGTTGTTGTCGTTCGCCTTTAAGCTTTCCTATTTACAAGTGTTGATATATACTAGTAGTCAAGTCACTGGACCCATAACCTCAACGCTCAAGGTTCGAATCCAGGTTGCTCCATATTTTTATTTTTTCAACACCATTATGTTTCATAAGGTAAATTGATGAAATTCATAACGATTTCCTGTAGCACATAATCTTAATGCAATCTTATGAATATCGAAAGTTTATTTCGCTGAGTGTACTGCAAAACAATAAAACCTATGAAACCTTTTACAATATTGTAGACATGTGTACTCCTTATGAGAGATGATAATTTACAAACTAATTGTATATCATGCTGTTAGAGGTGCCGTTCACGAGTTTAAAATCCTGGCCTGACAGAGCCATTTTAACTTGCTTTACTTATCAGATTTTTACTGCTCGTAACGTAAGTCAGCGATTATTAAGTTTGTAGAGTGTTTTCCTTAGACGCGCTTGTGAAAGATTGTTGAAGACCGGCACCGTTACTGGCTTTGATTCAGCGGCGAGCCGATTAATTGTCATCGACGACAGTGTGGTGTGGCGGCGCACAGGTCTAGCAAAAAACCAGGTGGAAATCATTAACAGTCAAAGTGGACCGCTGTGTGTCGGTTCTAGCTTAGGAAAACATCGTTATATTTATTATGTATTGCAACCGGGTTGGTGCGGTTTCGATTCGGGTTACAGGGTTGAGTAAGTATCGCATATTTTTACTATCAAGCTGTTTCAAGTGGAATGGTTTTTCGAGGACCAGCGGAAAATTGCATTTCATCCGAGATCATCGAGATTCATTTCGCATTCAAGTGCGGGAAACGATTCGAATTCCTCTTCCGACATGAGGAATTTCTCTTTGTTACTTCACAGACACGATTCGGGGTTGAAATGAAAGGTAAAATATTTCGAGTTTCGCATCCATAACGTCGCCGAATCGCGGGCTGAACAAGAGATATTGAGAGAGAAAATGTTATTTGAAAGGTGGAACAACAACGAATACTGACAACAAGAGTCCCGTAGACCGAACGAACGTCACGGCAAAACAGGGGGTGTCTTTTGTTGGGTTGTCACGTAGAGGAGAAATGAGAACAGAATTATTTATAAATGCACTCGGATGTGCGTCGCACTATTTTTGTTTATGACAGAAAGTGCGGAAAACAGAGCTGGAATTGGGGAGTGTTTGCTTGTGCTGCCGCTCAGCATTAGCTGGTCCCATTAGCGTTTTTGTCAAAACTGAACGTGTCAATGGAAGCGATAGCTAATTATCCCTGGTTGCATAATACTGAAATTTGGAAAATCAACAAAATGAATGCATAACAAGCAACAGGCTGAAGTTGGAATAAGCCTTTACTTGGTTTCTATTTTTCGCTTGGGGTCGGAATTTACGGAATTTAAAATGCTTCTAAATGTTATACGTGCTTTTTCATTTTGTGATTTTTAATTTAGTTTCTGTAAATTCAGAGGGTTCAAATTTGATAATCCGTACTCACTTCATCAACGATTCAAATAATTATGTATCTTTTGAGTGATTTTTAAACAACTTTACTGCTTGTAAATCATAACAATACATTCGGGCGGTTATTTGACAGCAAAGCAAAATTGTTGTCAATTGCTGAAACCAATATTGGTGAGTCAACACGCCAATAAGCACGAAAGTTTCATTTTCATATACATTTCGTTGCCTTTGATTCACCCAAACAAGGCCGATTCTGACGTTTATATCGGCAAATGCTTGCCGAAGTTAAAGCAATTTATCAACAAATATCACACTCACGCCTAAGTCATGTCTTGCCCAGATCTACTTTTGCATTTTTTTTTTTCAGAATTTGTGTTACACATGTTATAACATCCCATATTTGCATGATTTCCTATCCATATGGGACTGATATGTGGTTGCATGCAATTAAGTCCTGAACGTTAATCAAAATTGCACAGCTTAGTTTCCATTTAATATTAAGATGACATTGATCAGTCAGGTCAAATTGATCTACCTACCATACAATTACAATTGATTCAAATAATCTTTCAAATATGGATGTTTCAAAACGTTAATATAATTTGGATAAAATATATGTGAACAATTTTATAAAAAATAAAAAATTCAGTGCATTAAAAAATAGACAATATCTTTGATAATTCATCAACTTGTTGAGCTATGTTCGATTGAAAAATGTTAATTCACTAACAAACTTCCAATTTCTAAATTGATTCATGTCATTTATTTATTTATTTTTATGTTTATAGTATTTTTAATTTTTTTTAACGCTGAGGTTCTTTTCATAACTCAAACTCAAACAAACATCCACGTACAATAATTTCATTGAAAAAAGGTATATAATCTCTCATAATTTCATAATAATTGGTAGTGTTGTTCCTTATCGAAAAATATTTGACCTGTATTTTTTAATTTCATCATTAGGGTGAGCATTTCTGCGTTAGGGTGAAATGAAAACTTAACTTTTTCAAAAATTCATAACTTTTGAACCACTAAGCCAATTTCAACAACTAAATAATTGAAGATTTATTTTTGCAAAAATAGGAAAATACACTAAAGTTTTTTAACGTAGGACTACGTTTCTCTTTTCTATACCGGGTGTCATTTCAAAATTTTGAAACATGAGAGCGTTACGCAAAAGTGAAAGGTTTTTGAACGCTAAGAGCTCTCGTTTGACTGAACAGAATGCCTTCATTTATACACCATTTGATCAGGAAAACTTACAAATATTTTGCATTGAAATTTCAGTTGAGTAATCATAGTGTAAGTAGTTCAATTTATCACTAAAAGATGACCTACTTTTGCTCCCATACAAATCTACACATGAACAGGTTGAAAATACCGTTTTCCCTCTCCGGGTCCTCAAAACCGATTGAGTAACAAATTGTCTTCTTTTTATTTCATTTAGTTTTATTCCATGTTAAATACAGCACTAGCCACACCCCTCAGCTGTAAAATTATTTTGCTTTGTTGCCGGTGCCTGATTTTATAACTGAAACCTGTCCCCTCTTTTGCATTTTGCTTCGTCTGCATTTTCGTGCCACTCTTCTTCTGGAAGCAATGCTATCAACACCAGTATAAGGCACACGATTTGAACCAAAATGATTTTTTTGGGATATTCAGGTTCGATTAATCGGTGGTTGTATTTTCGCTCTCTCGTTACGAAGATTTTTTCTCGGTTTTTCTTTACCTCATCCGTTTTCTTGCGATTGCGTGTCTGGCTCCTAAATTATCGTCTGTGTTTCCTCATCTACAAACCAGAAGGAAGCGCTGCAAAGTTTTTCAAGTTTCCCCGCTCTACCTATTGCCGTGGCAATGGGCCGTTAAAAGTGATAATCCGCGCGGGCGCCATCCGCTTCCGAAGCCTTACCGGAGCCGGGCACTTCCCAGCGCAAAACGATGTTTGTGACAACTAGATTAATAGAATCATCCCAACTATCTTGCCGTCGGCTATTCACAACAACGAGGAGTTTGATAAACTACTATCCGGATTGTATTCAGTACATTATGGTGTCAAGCTGATAAAATAAACCGAAAGTATAAATTAATTTCTTAGGCGTATCATAACCATCGTCCTTTTCAGGACGACCAATTTACTTTTGCAATAAAAGAGTAAGTGTTTAAGTGAAATATTTGTGATTTATCCTTAGCAACCAGTACATATTATTAAAACTAGTACATTTTGAATTGTTTGAAGTATTCAGTCGAGAGTGGTGAATTCGGCCGAGATTTTTCATCGAGCCCGAACTGAATTTTTTTTCATTAAACTGAACCGAATTTCATAAGAAGGGACGGGTCAAGCAAAATAATAAAAACATTTTAATATTAACCAACTATATGTGTTATGATCTGTATAAATAAGATGATACCATTCTTACTAGGTACCAACTCGCCCCTCACCCTTTACTAAAACCCCAAAAACTTCAACTTCAACCTAATCCAACCCCCACTCCCCCTCCCCCAACCCACCCACAACCCAAACACTTCTTTCCACACAACACATCACCCCCAAAAAGCAACCTCTCCTCACTCCTTCCCCCCAACAATCTACAACCCCCCACAATTTCACTCACTTCTCCACTCCTTTTCTTCCACTCCTCCTATCACCTCTCCGCCTTTCCTTTATATTTCCCTCCCTCACCCCCCCACACCCAACGAGCCCAATCCAATACCAATTACCTCCACCACTCTCCCACCACCCATCCTGTCTCCCTCTTCCCATCACCCTTTTCCCTCCTTTTCTGCTTTCCTTCCCCTCGCCCATTCTACACCCCCCCTCTCCCACGGGTCCCCTCCCACTCCCCTCCCCCCTCCCCACCCGCCCCCCCGCTCTGCCTCCCGACTCGTCTATATTTCCTGTATTCCCTTCGTCTCAGTCCAATAGGCGCGATTCCACCCATAATGCCTTTTTCTCTTGCCACCCTTTACTACTTCGATTTCATCACTCGATCTGAACTTGTGCTAGGAGGCTAACATTTTCTTCTCGTGAGCCTCTTCCCTTCATGTATTTTGTTTTTAACGCATTAATCACAAGCCCAATCCTACCAGCTTCAGCTTTAAGTCTGATGTACCTTTCCGCCATCGTCTCAAAGTTACGTGCTACGATATCAACGTCGTCGGCGAAGCCAAATAGTTGGACAGACTTCCTGAAGATCGTGCCACTCGTGTCTATCCCAGCTCTTCGAATCACACCCTCCAATGCAATGTTAAACAACAAACACGACAATCCATCACCTTGCCGTAACCCTCAACAAAAAAGGTGTAATGATAGCATTTTGTTAGATGACAAGCAATATGAATGTTTCATACAATTTACGAGACATTTGTTCTTTGTACAAAATCGATGTTTACGAAACGAGTGATAGCTAATTTACGAAAATAAATGTTGTGTATAGGTACATTCATGATATTATATCTCGAGACCCTTAATATCTACAAAGGTGCGGTCTTGAGCAAAGTTGTTCAGAAGGTCAAGGGCATTCAAGAAATGGACTATTTTATCTAGAATTTTACCGACCCGTGGCGCTATTGAGCACACAAAATTAAGCATTTGTAGCTTGTTCTAACTCGTGATTCTGAGAAGTTAGAAAGTTCTAGTTTTCGGCAAAGTTGTTCAGAAAGTCAAGGGCATTCACAAGATGAACCTTTTTGTTTGGAATTCCCCCGCTACGTTGTGCTAGAGAGCATACAAAATTGAGCATTTTCGACTTGTTCTATCTCGTGATTCTGATAAGATGGAAAGTTTAAGTCTTCGGCAAAGTACACATACATACGACCTTACATACACACACCTATATTCACACATACACACATAAATACTTATCCCCACACAAAACAAGTAGAACAATTTGAAAATACTCAATTTTGCAAGCTTACTAGCGCCACATAGCGGTGGAATTCCAAACAAAACGGTTCACCTTTCGAATGCCCTTGACCTTTTGAACAACTTTGCCGAAAACTAGAACTTTCTATCTTCTTAGAATCACGAGATAGTACAAGTTGAAAATGCTTAAATTTGTGTGCTCACTAGCGCCACTTAGCGTTAAAATTTCGAATAAAATGGACCATCTCTTGAATGCCCTTGACCTGCACCTTTGTAGATATTAAGGGTCTCGAGATATACCATCATGAATGTACCCTGAGGCCCTCGCTTGCCTCTTGGACCTTGTTGGGCCATCTATTCCACTGTTCACAAAATCTTCTAAGGGTTTTTCATTACAAAAGACTTAGCATGAAATAGCAGTTTTTTTACACGGATTTCGGAACTAGCACGTTTTTTTATTACACGGATTGGAAAAAAACCGTGCAAAAAAAAACCGCGTTAATTCCGGAATCCGTGCAAAAAAAGCCGAGCAAAAAACAACCGTGTAGAAAAAAAAACTTTAGTGTACATCTTTGCGATACTTATTATAAAATCATGGATTATTTCGTTTTTTATGTTTTTCAATTTGCATGGCCGCCTTTTTTATATTTTTTTTTTTTGATTTTGTTTTTTTAACATATACAAAAAAAAATGAGAGTTTTTTTTTTTTTAATTTTTTACTTCAATTTTGATAAAAAACAATTTTTTTGTTTTTTGCTGACTTTCCTTCCCCGCGTTTCCATTATCCAATGTAACTTGTCAACCATGCGTCCCCATCAATCTAAAGTGATATTTATAAGTTCATTTAGCTTTTTGATTGCTAAGGGAAGATTCCTAAACCACTGATGTTTTCCTTGATATATTTCTTTTTACATTCGTTCATAAATCGTCTCCATAAAAAAAATACATACCTAGTCAGGTATAACTCAGAATCAAATGTACAGGTATCATTTGAGGCCGTACTGCAATCGCAGAACGCGTTGAATTGTAAGATATGGTTTTGAAATCACTAAAGGTGTGAAGTATTTCAATTTAAAATAAATCAATTGTGTGTGTGTGGGGGGGGGGGGTTGGTCCAATCTAACACCCATTGGCCGGCAATGGTATTATGGAAGAAATCTGTTTACAACAATCCTACAAGTGACCATTGGAAGCAGCTTTAATCCGGGAGCTAGAAAGCGATAGCTCTACTGCAGATCCAGCAACCCATTTCAGAATGTCTGGAGAGTCACGCCCATTCCGAGGTTACTTTCACTCATTTGGATAAGGGCACTGCAATACACTTCCAGATATGGAAATTTAAATCTCCAAATCAAGCACGTATTTAGTATTATTTGAAAATAAGATTATTGTTATATAGTTATAATCAGATAGATCTCACCCATGTCCACCTCCTCAATCACACTATCTTGTTCATTCGTTAATTAAAAAAAAAATGACGTTGATTCGTAATTAATTTCATGCACTCGCGATTATTTTTTTAATTTTCCCTCGGCCATTTCCTCACATGGTGACAATCACTGACGCCAGGAAGACGACTCCACCACCTGGACCCTACCTATCGACTCATGAATATGAGCCGGGACCAACGGCTTTGCTTCCCTTCCGAAGGAAGACGTGACCAGATTTTTTCGCCTCAGAAAAACCATCGACGTCGACTGGGATGCGCTTGCAATTAAATATACGCAAAAATTAAAATTGATAACAAAACTCTGTACACCCCGTGAATGCACCTAAAATTATGTGCAAGCTAATCACCCGCCCATGCGCGTTGTTTTCGTTTGCTGCTTCTGACCAGCAAATGGCCGTTCTCTACATTGCACTAGTCTTCTTCTTTTTTCACTCCACACTCTGCCAATAATGCAAATCCCCGCTATGAGGCGACTCTATATCGAGCTTCAAAACTGCTAATAATCATCGATTCACTCGCGACAAAGCTGAAAAACACTCTTAACTAATAATTTATGCCCAAGTGTCACAATATTACTGCTAAAACAAAAACTAAGCTAATGTAACTCTTCTTCTATTTAGGTGCGGGGGCGAAGCACAAAAACAAAAACCAAAACTGGGAAATACTACCGACACTCACACATTTCGATAGGGAATCGATTGTATTCACTACGGCTTACAGAATGCACGAGGAGATTTATTTATTTCACTGTTAGTTCAAGTGAACTTACGAATTATTGTTTGATTTTTTTACGCGGAAACGACGCAGCAAAAACAAAACACGTCAGTTTCGAAGCACGGCTTGCTGCGATCCAATTTTAAAATAAATCAATTATGTATACATATTGAGGACCGTCCATACACCACGTTTTCTGGAAGTGGACCAGAACACATGTTTCATTTAAATTTAAAAAAAATGTATGGACAAAGAACCAAAATGGGGAGGGGTTCTGAAAAATAATAAATATGAGAACACGTGGGTTATGGCCCATCTCTTAGCTTTCAAAAAGCTTAATGCATTTATGTCAAATCTAGAATGTGCTTTGGAAAATAACATGATTCTTTCAATCTGTGTAGGGTAAATGCTCCAATAGTTGCGGTACAATTTCTGCATTGTCTAATGTACATAAATGGAATGCTAGATTTGGCATACATCCATGGGATATTTCATGTAAATTGACACCAGATATCGCGTAAATCAGGTCTGTTGTATAGAAAATTGCAAACAGTGTTGTATGGCGTATGAAAGGTTGAAAACAATTTCGAAGGGAAATTTTATGAAGTCACCATTAAATTAATACCATTAAAACCAGAGCCTGTAAAATTTTTTACGATTGGGATTAATCGATTCAAATCTGTTGTCAAGCGTTAGTATAATTCCCACGTAATTCTTCTGGTATTGTTTACCAAAAATGAACCATCATCACACTTTGTGAGCGCCCCAAACGGCATTTTCACTGTTGGTTTATATCGGTTCAAAGCTGCCAATTAGGGTAGTTAAAAAATGAGTTTGCTTTTTTCAATGAAGAAAACCGTCTCACATTGTGAATGACTTCAAAACATAATTAAAAACTTACTGTTGATATAAACCAGTTAAAGGCGGCCGTTAAGCGTGGTATGTTTGATTTGCCAATTAATTGGACTTATATCGTACTTTGTGAGTAGTACTAACAGCCTCCTTACTCATCTTTCCCGAGTAGAGTACTTTATCGAGTATGCTACTCGGGAAAGATGATCTCCAACATCATCTTTCCCGAGTAGCCTACTTCTGTTATAACATGTTGCAGCAACATATTTATGACTGAATTGAGTTATTTCAACCTTAAACCTTAAATATTCGACTTAAATCGAATATTAGACACAGTTCAAAAACTGCTTGTTTTTCCGATTAAGTAAATCACCGTCACACTTTGTGAGTAACCCTAATAGCAAACTAACTGTTGATTTAAATCGGTTCAAAGTGGAACTCAAGCGTTATTGCACTGTTCTTATTTCCCCAACGAATAAAACCACCATCACACTTTATGAGTGGCTCCAACAGCACCTGTATAGATGGTCTAAATCGGTACAAAACATCCAATAAGCGTAGTTTAAAAACTTGTTTGTGTTCCCAATGTAGCAAACCACCACCAAACTTTGTGAGTGGCCCCAATAACATCCCTGCTGTTGGTTTAAATCGGTTTAAATCGAATATTAGGCGTAGTTCAAAAACTATTTGTTTTGCCAATGAAGTAAATCACCATCATACTCTTTCAGTAGCCCCAATAAAGATTGTAACAGATAAAAATGATCATCTAAAGCTCGATTCAAAGTAAATCTGGACGCACAGTTTAATATATCACCGCGTCCCTGATGGTTGGAACAAAAAACGCTTGACAGGCATTTGTTGTTGTTTTATTGACAAAGAAATTGGTGAAAAGTTTTTCCCGATTGATCGACGCATCTCGAAATAACGGATCATGGAACTTGAGAAAAGAAAATTAATTGTGCACAAACATCTACAGAATCCTTCGTGGTCTGCCTCAAAAATATCAAAAGTGTTAAAATTCCCAAAGTCAACGGTGTGTCGTGTAATCAAACGTTACAAGGATACTCTGAAAGTGGATAGAGCACAGCGCATCTATCATAAAAGTTGCACTAGGGACAAAGAGCTGAGGAGAAAGGTGTTGAGGTACGTGATAGGCAACCCAGGTGTCTCCATACGTGATTTGGCAAAAAAAAATACGATTACAACTTTTCCAACGTGCGAACATCCTTTCAAGAGAAGGATATAAGTCTTTTAGTGCCAGTAAACATCCGAATCGCTCCCTGAAACAAAATTTAGTGGCCAAAAAGCGAGCACGATTACTATACGAACGAGTTTAGACGAAATTTGATGGCTGTATTTTAATGGATGACGAAACATATGTCAAAATGGATTATAAACAAATCCCCGGACGAAAATTTTACCTGGCAACTGGTCGTGGGGATGTCCCTTCCAGGTATAAATTTGTTTTTGCTGATAAGTTTGCTCGAAAACTAATGATTTGGCAAGGAATCTGCAGTTGTGGCCTTAAAACCAAGGTTTTCATCACATCTCACACAATGACGTCGAAGGTTTACATTAAAGAGTGTCTGAAAAAGCGGATTTTACCCTTCATTCGGCAACACAAGACCAACGTTATGTTTTGGCCGGATCTAGCCAGCTGCCACTACTCTAAGGAGGTACTAGAATGGTATACTGCAAACAATGTTAATTTCGTCGCCAAAGAGATTAATCCTCCGAATTGCCCTGAGTTCAGACCGATCGAAAAATATTGGGCAATTGTCAAGCGAAAACTTCGAGGATGCGGTAAAGAAGTGACAAATGCACAACAAATGCGTTTAAAGTGGAATAACCCAACAAAATGCGTTTAAAGTGGAATAAGCTTCGCCGGTACAGTGTCACCAGCGACTGTGCAGATCATTATGGCATCGATCACAAGTAAAGTGCGACAGTTCGTTCGAAACTGTGAAATGTAAAGTTCTGTCCAGTTAGAATCCGGAATCACTTATTGTGTTGCAGCGGCACAGAAAGTGACCGCTGCAAGAATTCTTTTACAGCGGTTTAGTTACCTAGGTGTTTCGTGCAGTGAGTCAAAAGTTATTCCAGATGGAAGCCGAAAGGAGAGAAAAAATTCTGCACACCCACGTTGATAATCCAACGTGGTCCGCAATAAAAATCGCAAAAACGTTGAAAATCGCCAAATCAACCGTGTATGATGTGCTCAAACGTTTCAGGGAGCAAAAGAGTGTGGATCGAGTGCCTCAAGGTAAGCGTCGTAGTGGAACATATGACCGCAAGCTGAACCAGAAGGTGTTGAGAACCGTCAGAGCAAACCCTGGACTATCAGATAATGAAATCGCACAAAAATACGCTGCTGCTCGCAGAACCGTTCGAAGAATTCGTTTGCGAGCAGGATATCGTTCTTATCGAGCCAGCAAGCAACCAAACAGAACGTTGAAGCAAAGTTTCGTCACCAAAACTCGAGCTCGGAAATTGTACCAGCAGGTTTTGACGAAGTACCAAGGATGCCTGCTCATCGACGATGAAACCTACGTCAAAATGGATTTCGGACAGCTTCCTGGCCAAAAATTCTACATGGTGACGGCACGAGGAGATGTTCCTGCGAAGTTTAAGTTTGCTTTTATGGACAAATTTGCCAAAAAACTGATGATTTGGCAAGGGATATGCAGCTGCGGAGCAAAGACCAAAGTGTTCGTGACGAATCAGACGATGGACTCGAAGCTGTACATGGAAGAATGTCTCAACAACCGCGTACTACCTTTCATTAAAGCCCATAAAGGTCCCGTGAAGTTTTGGCCAGATTTGGCGAGTTGCCACTACAGCCGGGAAGTCATCCAGTGGTACCGCGATAATAACGTAGATTTCATCGATAAAAACATAAATCCACCCAACTGCCCGCAGTTCCGGCCCATCGAGAGATTATTTGGGCAATAATGATGCGGAAGCTTGAGAAAAGTGGAAAAACGGCTCGGGACGCGAATCAGATGACCAAAATGTGCAGCGTTTGATGGGAGGAATAAAGAAGAAAGTGCGAATTTTCATTAGAAACGAAGAGAAATGATTTGTATTGATATTTTTTCCTTAAAGGACAGTGAATTACCTTCGATTTGATGCATTAAACTGTTTTGTACGTCAATCCGTTACCGGGATACAGATGATTTTATTATTCCGGATTCTAAATGGACATAGCTTTATCCTATCCCCTAAAAGAACCAACCCCTAACGGTGATTACTAAACACTGTTATAGCGACAGCAAACACCGGAAACAATTTTCTCAGTTAAAAAACTGGAGGCTGCCATAGAACACCACAAAGTAGAAATACCAGAAATTTTCTAAAAATTAACTGGAATTTAAAAAAGTATGGAATTTAAAAAGACCAAACGAGTGTAAAACCCTGTTGTTCAATAATAAATAATGTTAAGAAATAAATAAATAATAAATTGTTTTTCTATTCCCTAATAGAAGCAGATGATAAACTTGGCCAACAATTTTCTTTCTGTTATTTTTGGCAAATACACTATTAACACATTTGCCAAATGCTTTGTGAAATGCTTTTCCGTTACCAAAAAATTGCCTATTTTCAGTTCCCAGATTGAGTGAAGTTTTAGACTACTGATATAAAATTAATTATGAAGACAAAGAGTGTTGTTGATTGTTGGTTATAAAACAAATTGGAGTAATTGAATATGTTTATCCTTTGAATTGAAACAAAGAAATTTAAAGATGAATAAACGCCATACACTGTAAATAAGAAATCGATAAATGAAAATCGATGGGTAGTTTAAACCGCTAAGGAGAACAGATTGACGAAATACAAAAAAAAATAAACACACCACACCACAAGACAAGCAGATGGAACCGTCAAGGTTTCTTAAACATACTCAAGCTGATGAAAATACCAACCCAACAAACCACAGTTTAATTGACTCCGGAAAAGGCAACAAAAACCGATCAGACGAACACCGCGATCAGTTAAAACTAAAATCAAACAAACAAACCGTAAAACAAAACTTACCAGTAGTCAAAAAAGTTGTTCAACGCATGATTCTGAAATTTTTGGTTGGATCGGTAATTTTCAAATCCGGGAACTGTGCTATCTGCTGATTCAGGGGTGTCGGCCGAAAACGGCGGTGGTTGCGGCGACGACTCCGTCTCGGTTTCAGTTTCATCCGCAATGCCACTATCGTCCTCGGTGTCACACGTATCGTCGGTATCCTCTGGCAGATGTGCCAAGAAACTCGGAATTTGCCGGTTGAAAAAACTCATTTTTTACTTCTTCTCCCCCTCGGTGCCTGCACTACTATTTTCGACTAGACGAGGAAAGGTTTTCACGCCCGCGTTCCCCAGTAGTACCAACCACTACGCTCAACCTGGGACGGATTAGTTTTATGCAATCTCTGGCTCACTGCTTTCCTGACACACTTTTGTTAGCTTCTCGCAGGGAATTCACTTCATCACAGCACAGTTGAAAACTGATCTTCACCGTTTCTGCACACGCCTCTGTTTTGGTCTTCCAATGGAGTCACATGCGTCTTGAATCGATCAAACGCACTTGCAATTGACAGCCGCCGGTTTAGCAATTAGTCACGCCCAGATAACACCTGCAATTTTTCGAAATGCTCATTCAAGACTAAACTCTTTCACGGTCTTCTGGCACCGTTGGATACACGCAGCATCGGTACACAACAAGTGGTAGTAAAAATTTTAGCCGAAATTTGCGCGCTTTCACTCATCTCCATTTACACCACTCAGACCGACCACACACTCGACGGTGACGGTGGTGGTGGTAAAGGGGATCAGTGACATTGACGTCCGTTCCTCCAACCAACCAACAGTTGAAAATGGATTTTTCACCGAACCTCGTTTAACGTAGGCAAAACAAACATTCGAAATAGTCAGCTGACTCGATTTCGGAGGCAAAACATCCTCTGCTTACTGTACTGGCAAGATCCCTGATGCAGAACTAATACGGGTCGGGATTAAAACAAACAGAATCGCTCACCGCCATACGTCAGTGGAAGCGAAAAATTGGAAAAGCTAAATTCGAAACGCAATTTTCCACCAACTTGAAGAAGAAACCCTACTGCGGTGAAGTGTGGGAATAAATAGGTGTGTTCCCATACTTACAATTTTGTTTGCTGTTTAAAAGCGCATCCCGAGCAAAGGTGGATACCAAATTTGAAAATGCTAAAGTTAAGATGCTTTCATTTTAAAAGTTAATGACTACAAGGTTCCTTTTCATTTGTTAACCGAGTGCGCTGAATACGGCAAAAGCTAAAATTACTTGTCACAGTAGATTTAAAAAAAACAAGTACGGGAACAGACCGCGCACATTCGGGACGACCTTGAAAAATCTGTCAACCAGCCGCGAGCCCGACTGTTGTACGAGAAAAAGTATGAGAGACACCCAACTCGACAGTGTGGTTCTCCATCTTTCGCTGTCGCAATGTGTGTCCATTATATTTCCCTAGGAAGAACCGTCCTCGAATTGAGAGATTGCGTTGCGCCGTGGAAATTTCTGTTGTCGTCTATTCAAATTTACGATGGCTTTATGTCTGTCGCCTAATGACACATGCGGTCGGGGTGAGAGTGAAAGGGAAAAGGTGTTTCTACGATTTTATATTTCAGATGAACCCTAAGTTTTGCTCGAGGATTAGAATGAGCAGCTGTCATTCTCGCTGTTGCTTCAACACAAGTATCGCTTTGTTAGACAAGCCTGGCAATCCAT
>JAHHFK020006045.1:247500-314320 GCA_024533555.2 Aedes koreicus | reverse complement strand
TTTTTTTTAACTCTTTATTTGTTCCAAATTTATTCATATTTACATTTCATGTTAATCTAGGCGCTCCAGCTA
The DNA here is from genome assembly GCA_024533555.2 of Aedes koreicus. Taxonomy (NCBI): domain Eukaryota; kingdom Metazoa; phylum Arthropoda; class Insecta; order Diptera; family Culicidae; genus Aedes; species Aedes koreicus. Next base: position 314,248 of record JAHHFK020006045.1, on the reverse strand, counting down.
CTACCGTAACGTATCAACCTTAATTGTTAAAATATGTATCTAATTTTGTTTACATGGTTCATGCCTTAGCAGTTCAGTATTTTAAACAGGTTTTTATTCCTGCATGTCAGTATAACAATAATAATCTTAAAACTAAAAACAAACTAAAATTAATCTTAACTAAGCATAAAGGGAATTAATCATTGCAATAGAAGATTGCAACGATTTTTGTCTGAAATTATTAATTATTTTGTTGGACATTTGTTCTAAAGTCTCAACATTCGAAATTCTGTGTACTTCGTTAGTACTGTACCAAGAAGGCAGCTTCAAAATCATCTTCAGAACTTTGTTCTGAATCCTTTGAAGTATTTTTTTCCTGGTAGCACAACAATTAGACCATATTGGAACAGCATAAAGCATGGCCGGTCTAAAAATTTGTTTAAATATTAGTAGTTTGTTCTTCAGACATAGTTTGGATTTTCTGTTTATAAGAGGATATAAACATTTTATATATTTATTACATTTGGCTTGAATGCCTTCAATGTGATTTTTAAAATTTAATTTTTGATCAAGTAATAGACCAAGGTATTTCACTTCGCTTGACCAGGAAATTGGAACACCGCTCATAGTAACGATGTGATTACTACTAGGTTTCAAAAAAGAAGCTCTAGGTTTATGTGGGAATATTATTAGTTGAGTTTTGGAGGCGTTGGGAGAAATCTTCCATTTCTGTAAATAAGAAGAGAAAATGTCCAAACTTTTCTGCAGTCTCCTGCAAATGACACGAAGACTTCTTCCTTTAGCGGAGATGCCTGTGTCATCAGCAAACAAGGATTTCTGACAACCCTGAGGCAAATCAGGGAGGTCGGAAGTAAAAATGTTATATAGTATCGGCCCAAGAATGCTACCCTGAGGAACTCCAGCTCTAACAGGTAGTCGATCAGATTTGGAATTCTGATAATTTACCTGCAGAGTTCTGTCAGTTAAATAATTTTGAATTAATGTTATAATATAGAGCGGAAAATTAAAGTTTTTCAATTTAGTAATCAAACCTTCATGCCAAACACTGTCGAATGCTTTTTCTATGTCTAGAAGAGCAACTCCAGTTGAGCAGCCTTCAGATTTGTTTGAACGAATTAAATTAGTAACTCTCAAAAGTTGATGAGTAGTTGAATAGCCATGGCGAAATCCAAATTGCTCATCTGCAAAAATTGAGTTTGTATTGATGTGAAGCATCATTCTATTCAAAATTAGCTTTTCAAAAAGTTTACTGATTGAAGGAAGTAAACTTATTGGTCTGTAGCTAGAAGCTTCAGCTGGATCTTTCTCGGGCTTCAAAATTGGAACAACTTTGGCATTTTTCCATTTGCCAGGAAAGTATGACAAATGAAAACATTTATTAAATAATTTTACCATGAAAGACAAGGTACTCACTGGGAGTTTTTTGATGAGTATATAGAAAATTCCATCATCACCAGGAGCCTTCATATTTTTTAACTTTTTAGTTATAGTTTTTACTTCATCCAAATCAGTACCCCAGGATTCATCAAAAAATATTTTCCCTTGAGGAAATATTCAGATAATCAAGAGAAACCTGATTCTCAATAGGACTAGTAAGACCCAAACTGAAATTATGGGAACTCTCAAACTGCTCAGCAAGTTTTTGAGCTTTTTCCACATTTGTTAGCAATATTTTATCACCTTCTTTGAGCGCTGGAATAGGCTTTTTAGGTTTCTTTAAAATTTTGGAGAGTTTCCAAAAAGGTTTGGAAGTCGGCTCTAATTTTGACACATTATTTTCGAATTGTTTGTTCCTCAGGGCAGAGAAGCGTTTTTTAATTTGTTTTTGCAAATCTCGCCAGATAACTTTCATGGCGGGATCGCGTGTTCTTTGATATTGTCTTCTACGGATATTTTTCAGACGGATCAAAAGCTGAAGATCGTCGTCTATTATAATTGTATTGAACTTTACCTCGCATTTTGGAACTGAGACAGCTCTTGCTTCAACTATGGAAGTAGTCAGAGAGTCAAGAGCATTATCGATATCATTTTTAGTTTCCAAAGGAATATTAGGATCAAAGTTATATTCCATAAATGTTTGATATTGGTTTCAATCAGCTCTATGATAATTGAAAGTAGAACTGTTGGGATTAGAAATTATTTCTTGAGATATTTCAAAAGTTACTGGAAGGTGATCCGAACCGAAGTCAGCATGGGTAACCAATTGGCTACAAAGTTGACATGAATCAGTTAAGACCAAATCAATAGTTGAGGGATTTCTGGCAGAAGAAAAGCAAGTTGGGCTGTTTGGGTATGTTGGGGGCTGTTTTGGGATAGTGTAATAACCCGCAGAACAATTATCAATTAGTATATTACCATTGGAATTACTTTGAGCATTATTCCACGATCGGTGTTTTGCATTAAAATCACCAATAATGAAGAATTTTGACCTATTACGGGTAAGCTTCTGTAGGTCACCCTTGAGAAGATTCTTTTGCTGACCTACGCATTGGAATGGTAAATAGGCAGCTAATAGTGTAAGTTGACCAAATTTTGTTTCAACAGAAACCCCCAAAGTTTCAAAAACTTTGGTATCAAATGAAGAAAGAATTTGATGTTTGATACGCCTATGAACAATTATGGCAACGCCACCACCTGGACTTTCAAGACGATCATTGCGGTGTACGAAATAATTAGGATCCCTTTTTATTTTATCACCTGGTTTAAGAAAAGTTTCAGTTACAACGGCAATATGCACGTTATGAACTCGTAAAAAGTTAAACAGCTCGTCTTCATTATTTTTAAGAGATCGAGCATTCCAATTTAAAATATTCAGTGTCTTAATACCCATTGCTGAATTTCAGGGTCATGACAATATTGTTTGCAAAATTTTATACCAGTTTGAATTGCATCAAACATGGAGTTTGTATTTAACATTCCATTACAATCATATCGGTTAATGATGTCTGTAAAAAATCCATTTTTGGAGCGGTTATGCTAGCGGTTATGCTAAGTCAAAATCTTCAACATTTCTGGTAGAATTTTGGTTTCTACCGGCTGTAACGGCAGCGTAGGAAGCTCCATTCCGAGCTGTACATTGCTACCAGCAGGTAAGAATTGAGCATTGAAAACTTGTGCTCTGTTTGTACTTACGGGTACATTTGTACTTCGCTGACCATTGTTAACAGCAGATAGCAGTGGAAAATTTGACGGTTAAGCATTGATCGTACCTTCCGGTACGAATGTTGGACCTACTCCTCGATGACCGTTGTTAACAGCCGAGGAATAATTACCTGGTCGGGAACGTGAAGTGGTCCCTACCTGATGCTTAGCACGAGAATTCAAGATCGCTTTAAGAGTCTTGCATTCCCAAACATTGGATTTGTGGTTTCCACCACAATTCACACATTTAAAATTTTTAGGATCCTTCACAGGACAGTTGTCCTTGGCGTGAGAGGAATCGCCACAATGCATGCATTTGGCATCCATGTGACACAATTTTTCGTCCCGTGACCCCATCCCTGGCATTTACGGCACTGGGTGAGGTGTTGAGAACTTGCCAGTCTTACACGCAAAAAAAAAACCGCAGTAGAAACTACCATTTCAAGAGTTAAATTAAGCGCAAACACCAACAATTTTCAGCTGACTATAAATGCGTTTGATTTTACCATGCTTGCGATTAGATCAACCATGGTGCGGTTGATATCAATATGGGGTCTGTCAAATATACCACAAATGATGAAAGTTTTACCATAAACGTTGTAAATTTGACTGCAATTTCATGGTAGTTTTAAAGATAGGCATAGTCGGGTATAATGGTAGTTTTTACTACAAGATTTTTTCCTGTGTAGGGAGTTTCCCCATTTTTTTTTTGAGTTTATCTCTTTTCCCTATACCCCCCTTACCACCCCATTTATTTACCTTTCTTAAAGTTTTTTTTTCCCTTTTTCCCAATTAGGCAAAAACAACAAAAATTTTGTTCTTGAAAATTGCCATCTTTTTCTCATTACGAACCTCACCCCCTCTTCACCTATTTTTATTTTTCCTTTTACCTCACACATATATTAAAACTATATAGGAGATTGTTAGTTTATTGTTGTCAACTACAAGGGTAAATGTCGTCACAATAACGGAAAAGGTCGTCAACAATAAGGGAAATGGTCCAGGAATGGTTTGTGATTATGGGGGTTAGTGTTACCAAGATAAACAACTATGTCGAAAACGAACACTCTCTAACTAGATTAGAAATGGAAATATCTTCTCATCAACATGAGACCCTAGGAGTGGACAGCATATTCTCCTAGAACCAAAGATACGAAGAGAAAGTATTGATAGTTCCGTTAGAGTACGGCAGGCTGTGAAATTGAATAGAAGCAGTTGAAATTAAGCGGATGGCTATTTTTAAAGGCAGTATCCGATCAAGCACACAATTTTTTACCAAGCTAGCCTAAGGGAGAGGGGAAGGATACCCTCCTTGACTGGCGAAAGAGTGAGAGAAGCGAACTTGCTTGATCGTTCTCATATACCACCACTGGCACGGAACAGTTCTTACCACGTGAAAATTTCTGTTTACACTTCCTTAAATCTACATGTCACAGAAATCAATTTCCAAATTCGAGGTTTTGAAAAACACAACTTCTAATTTTACCGGTAATATATCTCTCGTCGTTAATAACCACAGAGTGAAACAGGATAAGGTGTTGTATGCTGTTTAAGAGTACCCATTTGGATGGGTTTTGAACTATTTGTTTTTGACAAGAAACTTGCCATAGATGCGAAGTAGCGGAAATGCTTCGTATTAGGATTATTAATTTTGTCCCGCTAGACGGAATTCCCATATGGCCCACAGTGCAATGTTATGAAACTTACCTCGCCATTGTTCGTACAACCTCTGCAGACACTTTTGCACGCTATCGACGCGTTTAGCCGTGTAACCAATAATTGTTAACTGTACAACAATTTTAGCCACTTTTTGTATGCTCTCTGGGATGGTATGATGCTTCAAGTAATTATAATAAAACATCACTTGCAGGGCTTCCCTCTTTGTTGGAATTCTGTTTGCTTTAAACGCGTTCAATACTGGGCCAACGAAAGGTATCGACACTTCTGGCTGAACACATTGTTTTGATTCTAACTGTTCCATTTTCTGCAAGCAACATAAATATCACAAATATCACAATCCGAACATGCAAACAGAAGTTTTGAGTATTATTTTTTTCAAACGGTGTCAACTGTCAAACTGTTCATGACTGCCGGTAGCAGTGCTGCTAGAAAGAAACAACCCAATGAGCCCCGTTCGTTTGGATAGCAATCAGTTTTAGCAAAATACTTTTTTGTCCACAATCGTCGGATCGCTTTGCGGTCTTGGAAGCAGTGCCGGTAAAAATCAATTCATCTGCTCTCAAATGAGCTGAATATGAAGATAACCTTAACGAACAGACCAATTATCTTCGTGAATTTGAATTTAGAAATGACAGTATTCTCTCGACCAGAGTAACCGCTGAGTTTCGAAGTCGTTCTTTGATTTTATTCATTCGTCGATTGATATTCATTATCGCCTGTGATGTTGTCAATGTCAATATTCAATTTCATCTAGGTGGGGTTGGTTTTGAGTATCAAATGAAGAAACAATATTTGTTTTTATTATTATATAGAACATGATGTGTAATTTTTTAGGCTCAGATCGATAGGTTACAATTACTACAAGTTGTAATTATGATAACAGAGGGCAGTAAGATTCTGCGATTGACATTATTCAAAATAATCATTTTGGTTGAATTGAAAATAAATTTTACATGATTGATGATCACTTGCGATTTTAACAAAGCTGCCCTGGAAACTCAAACTCTAATGAGTATCAAGCAACGAGTAGTCATAGAAGCATAATTAGTTGATTTGTTCATCGCCCTTGATTTGGACATCTGAGATTTTCAAAACAAATAAAATTCATCTACACTGCCTCGAAATGCTTTTCATTACATATGATAGTAAGTGATAAAAACAGACACTGCTTGGAAGAAAAGTTTCCTTGGAAAATTCCCTAGTGATTGGATTGGATTATTTTTAGAGGATAGAGGGTCACCTCGCCAGATATATAGTTTCACCGATCGAGCTGAAATTTTGCAGTTATTATAGGGCCTAAAAGGCTTCCGAAAATCATACTGGAACTTGAATTTAAAATTTATCCAGGGCTACTTGAGTACATTTTCAATAACAAATATTGGCTCCGTAAAACCGTAAATAGCTAACGCGATTCAGCCTACCGAATAAATAAACGCGGCTAAAAAAAATCTGGCAACGCTGACTGAGAAAGCACGTGCGTGTGGCGTGAACGTCTGCTAAAATGAACCGTTTTGTTTTGGTTCATCCACATCGATGCGTTCTGAAATTGTAATCGCTCGTCAGCCGGTCGCATCTCGTACATAATTTCCGGAAAATCCGTTCAAAATCATGTTCCGTCTGCTGCCAAAAGCATTCCGGATAGGAAACTACTGCACCCAGTCACAAACGTCGGCATTGGTAAGGTTGTTCCACATCACTCAACTCATCTCATTAACCGATTCCCATACCGTTCTTAGGTCAATTCGCTAGCTTCCTCCATCGATGGCCTGGACCAGGGAACTCTGACCAAACTGTTCGAAACCGCACCACAACTTACCAAGTATATGCCCGATCTTTGGCATCGGACGTACAATCTGATGGCTCAGGAGGGCATCGACGCCGCTAGTTTCCTCTCCATCGTCACAGGTTATCCGGAAGTTCTTACCCGGCACCCGGACCGGTTGACTTCCAGCATGCACTGCTGGCGATCGTGTCAGTTTGGTGACAGACAAATGCAGGTGCTGCTGGCTGCCCATCCTCAGTTGTTCGATTTCACCGATCACAATCAATTGGCCCAGAGGGTTGCGTTCTTGCATTCGTATTTCGAAACGCGCAAGAACGTCTGGCGTCTGTTCCTGAACTGTCCAAATCTGGTGGTGGACAAGGAGGGAGAAATTCGGCCGAAGATAGACTACGTTCTGCAGACGATGCGAATCGAAGTGCTGGAGGTGGTCAAGTCGTGTGCGCTTGTGGGCGATCTGGACCTGATTCGGTGTAGACATGTGTTCCTGGAGCGGTTGGGATTGTTTAAAGCAAGGAGTTTGAAGGCAGAACCGGGCGATGCTAGCAGTAATCCTAAGCTGCACCAGATAACCGACACCAGTGATAAGCGGTTTGCGGTTAAAGTAGCGTTTGTGACGCTGGAGGAGTATGAGGCTTTTGTAGATTTGTACCGGAAGGAACGGGACCACTCGGGGGAAGGAAGTGGATACCTGAATGAGGAAGACGATGAGTATGATTTTGAGGATGAAGCGGATGAAGGACACCAGGAAAGGAAACAGAAGTATCGGAAGAGGACGAGAAGGACAAAAGCCGAGTAGTGAATAAGGTGGGTGGTTTCAATATGTACGCTGTTGATTTGTGTAATATAGATTAGGTTGACTTGACTGGTCGCTTTGAATGGTGAAAGAACTCCCAGAGAAAATACGCATTTAAATTCATTCATTTATTTTGTTCACTGAGCCTTAGATTCTTTTTTTTTGTCACATGTGTATTTATATAATCAGTATTTTTGCAAGCAAGATTTGTCCAATCGGGATTTCCAAGGTTAAAACCTGCGTCGCTTCTTAATTTAATCTTAACACTCTCTTTGTTTTACATCGCTTCGTACGATACCCAGAATGGTGGCTGACTTCAAAAAGCTAATTGGATAAAAACTTTAAATCGATACACATTTCCCTGCCGCGCGCGTTGCGGCACTTGCTTTCATTTATATCTAAACATTGGGTAGTGTACTTTTAATATGTATAGGTATATCAATGGTAGGCGTGAGTAATAGGTCGAAAGGTTGAAAGGAAAACTCGTTTTTAAATATTAGCGTTCTTCGTCTGCTATCGTAAATATTAAGAAGGAATTTACGGGTTGAGGGTAATGCCAAAGTCCTAGCCGTTCTCCACTCATAGCGAATCGTAGCCCTGTTTGATCTTGTCGTCATAATGTCGAACCATGTCGGCAAAGTCCTCGTAGCCGGCAATTTGTATCGCGTCGTCCCGCTCGAGCCACTTGAGATCCTGATGTTCGTCGGACAGTTTGACCTCCTTGGACGGGTCGATCAGCTCGGCCAGCCAGTAGACGACCGCTTTGTCGTGCCCTTTGACTTTGTAGTTGAGGGTGCGGGTTTGATTTTTGAAAACCCGGAGATCACTTTCCTGGTAGCTGAAATGGAACAAACGACGTTGGAAAAGTTAGTTCTGTAGATTTTCAAAACATCAGGTCAAATGAAAGGAATTCTTAGTAGAATCTTGTGGGTAACTCAACGATACACCTTCGTTTGTTCTAGGCATAACTCTGAGGAGGAAATTGTGTCTTAGAGTGTTGGTGTGAAGCGGTAAAATAAGGATATTGAGGTCCTCCTTTAAAAACTGTTGCTTAAAAGCAACATCTGAACTCGTGTCACTAAGGCCATAATAGATTTCAGGTTTCTTAATGGCATCGAGCTATTGGAGTATTCCTCCTTGCGGAAGCAAAAGACTGGAGTTCCCCCAGTGGTCAGGGTCCATTGGGTGGGAGCCAAGGGCTGGAACCTTCCAGCAATCTCTATCGACCACAAAACACAACAAATATTCAAGGCAGGTTCCGACACTGGAACGTAATGTCGGTTGAAGGCCAGGAAGTCGAAAAAGAGGTCAGTTTGGAGGCAACAATCGGGTTAAGCCTAGAGAAGACCAATTATAGTTAGCTGATGGGACTTCCGGAGCACTATGAACCCATGATTATGCGAATCGAGGCATCGGGCACTGCGTTGACGTCGGACGCGGTGAAGGCAAAAAAGTTGCAATATCTGAAGCTGCAGAAAGGACCAAAACACGTCGGCGAGAATTCAAATCTGAAACCTCGACGGCGTGGAATGGTTCGGCGAAGAAGGACAACACGTGCCACAACTGCAAAAAGCAAGGGCATTATGCAGCGAAGCGTCCACAAAAGCAGAACGCATCAAGGACAAAGCTTTATGCAGCGTTTTTGCGATGGGCGTAAGCGATAAGGAGTGGTACTTAGATTCTGGTGCCACGTGTCACATGTCTCGGAGTGGCAACAGATTTGTGAAGCAAAAGCATATGGTTCATGCTTTGGGCAAGGCGAACAATGGAAACATGATGTCAGTCGCGAATGGTCTGGTCAAGTTGAAGCGTAGTGAAGGAAGTGCTGCATATTCTGGAACTGACCACCAATCTCCTTGCAATCAGAAAGATATGCCAGAAGGGAATGACGGTGGACTTCAATGCAAACAGGTGTGAAGTTCGCGAAAACAATGGCAGCGTGATCGCATCTGGAACATAGGTGGGTGGCCTGTATATGTATATGTATATGTTGTAATCGGTCGGGTTTTTTATTTGGTCCGTACAAAGCCTGAAATATTCGAGATCTTGTTTCCAAAGGTTAACTCTGGGGTTCTTTGGCTTCAGTTCCCGGTCCAAGTTCTTCTCTCGTATTTGTTTCGGTACATTTTGGTCCTTCAGTGCCGTATGATGGAACCACACGAAGTGGACAAGTTGCGCGCGAGACGGGAGGTTATGTTCTCGAACGTGAAATGGGAGCTATCCGTCGCCGAGAATCTACACACTCGGAATCCCACCTGCGAAGAGGTGCAGGAGCGAAAGGAGAAACTCACGGATCTTGCTGGAAACTTCGAAGCCGTTCAAACCGTGATCGAAGAGAACACTAGTCATCTGGAGGACGTGGCATCGATTTTCAACTATCGGCTCCAATTCGAGGAAGTTTATTTCAAGGTGAAGACAATCTACTCAAGGTATCTGGTGGAACAGCAGGATAGGACATCGGATTGGGCATCCAACTTTAGCGAAAGGACGAATGAATCGAACGACTTACGGGATGAAATCAGGGTTCTCGTCGAGACGCAGCAAGCGATGATCCAGAATCAATTGCGGAACAATGAAGTACCTGCTGTTGGACAGGTGTCGAATTAGGACCCTCCACTAAAAGTGAAGCTTCCTTAGCTCCACATCTCAGTCTTCAAAGGTGAGCGGAAGAACTGGCACTCATATAAGGATTTGTTCGTCAGCTCCATCCACAGCAGGATGGACTTGAAGGATTCACTGAAGATGCAGTACTTGCTTTCCTATCTGGACAGCGAGGCGAAGAGGATGGTCAGTTCGTTCCCCATCAGTGACGCCAACTATCAGGAGGCTTGGGAAACACTTCAATCACATTACAACAAGAAAAAATACACGGTGTTTGCCCTTGTCCGGGAGTTCATAGACCAACCAGCAACGTCAAATGCAAGTGGCCTGAAGAGGTTGGTTTCCACATCCGACGACGTCATTCGTCAACTCAAGGCTCTCGGGAACGAATATGAATCGAGGGATCCGTGGCTCATCCACCTACTGCGAAGGTAGACAAGGAGACTAGGTCCTTGTGGGCGCAGAAAATCATTGACGTCGACAGTCCAACCTTTGCTGACTTTCTGGATTTTTTTTGCAGAAGCGCTGCGACGCACTTGAAACGTGCACGGCGTTCATGAAGCGACCGACTCAAGGGGATACAGTGAAGAAGTAATACATGAAGCCGCACGTTGGAGAGAAGGTTCAAGCATTCCATACCAACACATCGTCATCAACGTGTGCAAAATGTTCGAAGGATCATCCGGTCTATTACTGTGAGGAGTTCAAGGCAATGGATACCAAGGCCCGCAGGGAGTTGGCACAAATATCAAGACTGTGCTTTAACTGCTTGCGTCCTTACCACTCAGCGAAGAAGTGCCCATCAAAATCGGTATGCCGTTCTGCAGACTGCAAGCAACGTCATCACACTCTACTGTGCACACAGGATTCGAAGGGAACGGAGAAAAAAACGACTCAGGAAGGCCAGGAAGCTAGTTCCGAATCAGCCGTGGCGTCCGTGAACGTCAACTCGACACAATCGCTGGGAGGAAAATGTGAAGTTACGCTGCTGCCCACAGTGGTGGCACGTGACAAAGGGAGTGACGGTAAGCTGCATGAGGTGAGAATTCGGCCGCATCGAACTACACGGGTTCTCGGATGCATCGGAGGAAGCGTATGCTGCTGTGGTGTATCTCCGATGTGTGGACAACAACGGCGAGATCCATGTTACATTGCTGGCAGCGAAGACCAAGGTTGCTCCTGTACGACAAGTCTCCAATCCTCGTCTCGAGCTAAATGCAGCGGACCTCTTGGCGAAACTAATGAAGCAAGTAGCAGAGCCACTCAAGCAATTCCAGATTGAGCAGTAAACATGGACGGATTCCACGATAGTCCTGCAATGGCTATCCAGCCACCCCCGCAAGTGGCGCACCTATATAGCGAATAGAACTTCTTCGGTGCTGGGCATCATGCCGAGAAAGCTCTGGGCACACGTAGTGTCAAACGAAAATCCTGCTGACTGCGCTTCCCGCGGGATCTCCCCGTTGGAGCTAATCAATCATCCTCTGTGGTGGACGGGGCCCACATGGCTGTCCGACGATTCCGCTACTTGGAAACGAAACGTACCAGACGAGCAATCACTGGAGGTACGTAAAAGATTTCAGTCGCTCAATGTTTCAGTTCGTTTTCCAGCCACAAACAACGTCATGGAGAAGGAAATACTCGAACAGCGATCTAATCTCAACGTGGCCTGCTGGCAGCTTGCCCGCGTTCAAAGATTCGTCTACAATATCAGATGCAAGACAACCGGCAACGACAAGCGATCCGGTTCCATTCTGCTATCGGAGTTGCATCAGGTTCGGTTGCAGTTTGTACGGCTGGCATAGCAAGACTCTTACGTTAGCGAAATCAAGACTCTGGCCCGAAAAGAGGAAGTTCCTGTCAAGTCCAGTATTTCAAGCTTGTACCCTTTCCTGGATGGTACCGGCACGCTTCGGGTTGGCGGACGACTGCAGCACTCGGTGTATTCCTTTGATGTCAAGCACCCGATAATCGTCCCGAAAAATCATCGATTCGCAAAACTTCTGGTCAAGGACTACTGTCACGCTGAGCCAACTTTGATTACAGCAACAATCAACCAACGTTACTGGATTCAAGGTTGTCAGACAGTCATAAAGGCCGGCGCCGGTGGTGTAGTGGTAAGCGTGACTGCTACTTGGCACCCCAGTGGGTCTGGGTTCAATCCCAGTCGACGTCGGTGGTTTTTCTGAGGCGGGAAGTAAAGCCGTTGGTCCCGGCCCATATTCATGAGTCGTTAGGTAGGATCCAGGTGGTGGAGTCGTCTCCCTGGCGTCGGTGATTGTCACCATGTGAGGAAATAGGCCGACGTAAAAAAAAAAAAAAAGACAGTCATAAAGCAGGTGGTACGAGATTGCGTGACGTGTTGTCGAAACAAGGCGCAAATGGCAAAACAACTGATGGGGAGTTTGCCAGCAGCTCGAGTGTCGCCCTTTCGCCCACACTGGAGTGGACTATGCTGGTCCGATTCTAGTGCGATCCAGCAACACCCGAGGAGCACGGAGCATGAAAGGATACATTGTTGTTTTTGTATGCCTTTCGACTAAAGCCGTTCATTTGGAGGTCGCTGGAGATCTAACCACCGACACTTTTCTGGGAGCATTCAAGAGGATGATCGCACGCCGTGGATACTGCAACGAAATATGGTCGGATAATGGCACGAACCTGGTAAGCGCTGATCGTCAGCTGCAGGAAATTTACGAGATCGTCATGGAGAACGTCAAGCAAGCATACCATTTTTTCACCAACCTCGGAATTCGCTGGAAGTTCATTCCACCAGCGAGTCCACATCAAGGCGGTATATGGGAAGCTGCCGTGAAGAGCGCAAAGGAGTTACTTCGCCCGATCGTTGGAGACAAGAAGCTAACCTACGAAGAATTATCGACCGTTTTGTGTCAAGTGGAGGCCTGTCTCAACTCGAGGCCCCTTTGCCCTATTTCGACGAATCCTGACAGCCTCGGGCACTCACCCCGGGACATTTCCTGGTTGGGCAGCCCTTGAATCTACTACCTGAACCAGACGTAAACAATTTCAGGATGAAGCAACTGGACCGTTGGCAGAAGGTTCACCGGTACACAGCGGAATTTTGGCACGAGTACATCGCTACGTTGCAACCCAGGGGAACGAGGAGAACTAGTCAGGATAATTTGAAGCCTGGACAGTTGGTCATTATGAAGAATGATAGCAGCCCACCGTCAGCTTGGGAGCTGGCCCGCATCGTCGCAGTACATCCAGATCAGCGAGGATTGGTTCGCGCCGTCACTCTACGCAGAGGAAAGTCGGAGTATCAGCGTCCGGTGCAGAAGTTGTGTCCACTTCCTGATTGAGCCGTTGGCTCAATGCGGGGAGGATGTTCGTAATCGTCAACGCATCGACCCCCGGCACCCAGCCGGTCTACCAATTCCTTTCATCACATTCAAAAACGAGAGTAAAAGCACTACATTTTTATTAGAACAAATATAAACAAGGTACAGTTGTAATCGGTCGGGTTTTTTATTTCGTCCGTACAAAATCGGAAATATTCGAGATCTTGTTTCCAAAGGTTAACTCTGGTGTTCTTTGGCTTCAGTTCCCGGTCCAAGTTCTTCTCTCGTATTCGTTTCGGTACACAGACCTAGTCGGCCCCATCGGAGTACCTTCTCTCGGTGGCAGCCCTTATGCGATTACGTTCATCGATGATGCGAGTCGCAAGGTGTGGTGACAGATGGAGTGCGCCATGCAAAGACTTGTCCGTACACTCCTGAGCAAAGCGATGTAGCGGAAAGGATGAACCGAACACCGAACCGTTTTGAAGACGAACCTGAAGAAACTGCAACATCCGATAGCGAATCAAGTGATCCCAAGTTCCTGGATGCAAGCAACGAGTCTGTCCCAGCGCTCCCGTCGCAATTTGATAGATCAGCTGTTGAGCAGCAAGGATCAAGGCGCTGCGATCGGGAGCGCCGAATTTCTGGCAACATTGTTTCCCCACACCGATGTGCTCCAAGGCGACGTTTGATGATCCTCAAAGCTACCCTATCGAAGCTTTGAATGATAACGAAACGTGGGAGATGAACTTCCAAGTTACAGGAAGGCCATTAGGAACAAACAGGTCTTCAAGAAGAAACGATTGCCAACTAGAGACATCGAGCGGTACAAGGTACGACTGGTCGTAAAAGGATGCTCGCAGTGGCCAAGAATCGATTACGACGAAGTATATTCCCCGGAGGTATGATATTCTTCCATCCGAATCCTCCTGGCGCTGGAGGTTAAGTACTTCCTTGATGTAGAGCAAATGGATTTCGCTACTGCGTTCCTACAAGGCAAGTTGGCAGACGAGGTCATCTACATGGAGTTACCGCGAGGAATTGCTGGCACTTCGAAGCAAGTCTTTCGGCTGAAAGAAGCAGTCGAGCCAAATGTGCAACAACCATCTGGACGAACCGCTCAAGGAATCTACACTGGAGCATTCAAAAGTCGATCCATGGGTCGACGGTGAGAAAATGATATTCTCACAATTTACGTAGACGATTTCCAGGGTGGCCACACAATCTTAATTTAAAAACTCCCGCATTTTTCCCGAATTTTTCCCGCATTTTTGACTAATTTTCTCGACTGGGAAAATAAGTTAATATAAATTGGAATAACAGATATTTTTGATGTTTATGAGGAAATGGTTCAATCTGAGATTCTGATATGTTTCATTTAGGCAAAATGACGAATAGCAGCCGCAAATCGGTCTTCTTGTGTATTACGTAACCTGCTTTGGCATCTCATTTTGCAAACGAGACCAAAAATCACTCTATATATGTCATTGATCTTTCAAGTTTCTAGTAGCATAAACATCAAAGAAAAACAGTAAAGAATTCGAGGCGTTGCGTGCATATTGTATCAAGAATTTCGTGATTTCAACGTCGTTGACAGTTTATAGACAATTCTTTGAGCTACCAACCTCTTTTCAGTTTGGTTCACCACCAGACACTTTTCATTTATTTAAAATCCTCACTCGTTGCAATTTCATGCGACAGGATGAGCACCTCTTAAACAAATGTTGTCAAATTGGGCAGCACCTTCTTAGAATGACCAATCAGTTCTAGCCAAAATTTGTTTAAAAGCTGTTTTAACGTAGGACTACGTTTCTCTTTTCTATACCGGGTATCATTTCAAAATTTTGAAAAATCAGAGCGTTACGCAAAAGTGAATGGTTTTTGAACGCTAATAACTCTCGTTCAACTGAACACAATGACTTCATTTATACACCATTTGATCAGAAAAACCTACAAAATGTTTGCATTGAAATAACAACTAAGTTCTATTAGTAAAAGTAGTTCTATTTTTTACTTAAAAATTACCTACTTTTGCTTCCATGCCAATCTCCGTATGCACAAGTCGAAAATATGTTTTTCCCTATCCGGGTCCTCAAAAACGGGTAACAAATGGTCTTCTTCTTTTTATTTCATTTAGTTTCATTCCATGATGAGTACAGAAATAGCCCTACCCTTCAGCTGCAATATTATTTTGCTTTGTTGCCGGTGTCTGATTTTATAATTGAGGCTCGTCCCCTCTTAAGAATTTGGCTTTGTACTGTATTTTCGTGTCTCTGTTCATTCAGGGCTATGGTATCAACGCTAGTATATAGCACGCGAGATGAACTGAAATGATTTCAGTTTTCGACACGAGCTCTCAGCTGGTGGTTCGGACAGGGCTTTGTTTACCCGCCACAGTCCGTCCGGTTGTGGTATGGAAAACAGAGTCTTGCAAGACTGGCTAATCGGACAGTTACCGGTTTCCATGTCTGCCCATGATAGAATTTCGGGCCTCTGAAAAATGGCCATTCATCCCTTATGAAATCATTTCGGTTCAACTCGCGAGCTATATATTAGCGGTGAATACTGGGCCATGCTATGAGGATCACGAAAGTGCAGTATGGAGCAAAATTCATAAGAAGGGACGGGTCCAAAGCAAAATTAAAGAACTATATTACTAACATTTGAACCAACGATATGTGTAATGATACGTATAAATTAAATGATACCGTTATTACTATAAACCAACGCGGTCCTACGTGAACCCTGCGGTTATATCCCTGATATAACCCACTACTTTTTATTTCTCTGGATCCGGCAAGCAACGTCTTTGAAGACAGCACAGAGCACAGCTGCCCAAATTCTTCTTTCACTTTGCGAGCAACTGCAGCGCTCAGATAGTTTTTATCTGAGAACGTTTCCAGACACAGCTCCAGACGCGTTTTAGCTATGTCCATGTAATGAGTTATAACATCAGGGTAAATGCAGATGACGTAACCCATTAAAAGGTATGTTAATGGAGATTTGTTGAGTAGCTTATTCAAAAAACCACAATAAAAAGATCGACAGTCGTTGCGGAATGCCAAAACGTCTTTGGCGGAATTTTTTGTAAATTCGCTCACTTTCTTGATTGCCTATTTAGAGGCAAAACCGATTTTCACATTAAGGGATTACTCTTCATCAATTCTATTTCAATTAACGATTTTACTTTGACTGTCAGACGCTCGGGCTTCTCTCCATAGCAGCTCCAACTAGTCCCATCAAATCGTCAAAAAGAAACGAAGCCATAGGAGATTCGGTCTGGGAAACGACTCGACCATTTCTGCAGACGTGATGACAAAATTCACCTTAGGTCCCAGTTTCTTATCGTCTACCGCATCAACCACAACAGCGAACACTTTTGATCGGAATATCGACGGAAAGCTCCGTTTGACAAACGGATGACTTTCCTTTAGCTTTCTTTCTTCCTGCTTCCTGAAGTCATCCACAAATCTTCTCAAATGGAGCAACATTTGTAGCGCTCTTCTAGCAACTTGTTCCACTCAACGAACATCGCAGAATGTCAGTAGAAAAACTGATGAACCTGAAAAACACGATTTTGCGTCACTTCTATTTAAAGCTCTCCATAGGTAAATCTAGTGATTAAAAATATCGTCATGCATCATTTGGTCAACATTTTATGTTTCGTCTATTTAACAGGGGTTGAAAAAAGCACAGCTCATTTTTTGAAAAATCGTTTATAAAAAAAATTCTGTTGCACTTGGTGTCTTTGTTATTGCCACAGCCATTCAAGCTTGAATCTCAGCGTGTGTGAAATTCTATAACCGTCAATTTAAAGAGAATCGCCAAATAACAATAAGCAACTAGCAGCTAACAAATCTGTCAGTTTTGTTGTCGCTATGTAGCATCTCATTGCACGTCAAAACATCGTGTCAACATCGGGTGTCGTGTGCCGAACGTCGGCATGATATTTTTACATGCTAGCAGATGCCGCAACTTCGCCACATCAGTGGGCACCACGACTAAGTGAACTACGCGGCGTAAGTGAACGAGCGATTTCCACGCTACCGCTTGGAAGCGATTTGAAAATTTACTGAAAGTTGTTCTTGCTTAAACGCCTGTCAATGTTATTGCTGTAAGATGACTGCCATAATGGGGCTCTGTCCAGTGCAGTGACCATTAGTTGTCTATTATACAAATGGACTGAAACTGTATGGTATTTTGAAAATGACAGCAGTGTTACCACCTCAGGTTGGCGGAACTCGTGTAGCATATAGAAAGAAAAAAATATTGTAAAAAGCTTGCAAAGTTAATCTTTGCACTAAAATTAACAGTTAAGCGATGCTTCAGTCAAAAGAATCACTTAAGGAGTTCCAGTGAAGTAAGTCATGTGCGAAACCTCACTCTCCCAGCAGTGTAGCCAGATCTTCTAAGCGGTGCGTATTTGAACAGGCTGAACAAAGCCAGCAGAAAATGGTCCACATGCCAAGGAATTTTTTACGACGAGCAAGCTGCAGCTAACGATGTTGAAGACTTCCGAGCCAGGGCTGGCTCGCAGATCCCTGATTTCCCCAGTTCCTTGAATGTCTTCCAGTTGACAACCGGGCCATCCATAGAGCACTGAGCTATCTTCTTCAGCAATGCTGGTTTAGATCGTTGGACAGAATTGATGACAAAAACGTTACTCAAATAATCAATTGAAAAAAAAGTGAGTATGGTTCCTTCCATATGACGAAAATTCCCGATGGATTATGAAATTCCCGACTTTTCCCCGCATATTTCCCGATGATTTTGGATTCCCGTATTTTTCCCGCATTTCCCCCCCCAAAAAAAAATTGCTCACAGCCCCGGGAGGGAACCGGACCCGGAACCCCCCAGGGCGGCCGCTCACGGGGGGGCGGCGAAAGCGGCCCCCAAGCCCCGTTTTCCCCGTCCCAAGCGGGGTACTCGCGCTTTCCCCCCCACCCGACCCCCCCCCCCAATTTTCGCCCCCCAGGCCCTTTTGTGCGCCACCCCCCCGGCCCCCCCCCCCCCCCCGCACCCAAGCCACAAATCCCCGGCCCAACCACCCAACAACCAAAATCCAAGCCACCAGCCAATTTTTTTTTCCCCCCCCCAAAATAAAAAAAACGAGTTTTTCATTCTATCCTGTCCTGTCATGCACTCAAAAAAATCCACACGTAGTATCCACGTGAAAAGCACGTAATTTTTGTTTCACTGCCAAAACCAGTAATAAGCACATGGAATTCACGTAAGAGCTACGTGATTTTCTCGTAAATCCACATTCTACGTGAAAATAACGTAAATGTTACGTGATTTTTCACGTACAATTCACTGACACGTAATGTTTACCTGATTTTACTGAAGAAGATTTGGTTGAGTGTTCAGGTGAAAGTTACGTGAAATTTCACGTGGAAACAACGTTTCGATTTTTTTGAGTGTGGATAACTCTGCCGTGCGATATCCAGCTTCTATTTGACCGGGGTCAGTGTCCAACGATTTCACAAAATTTACAATTTCACCATTGTTAAGTTTCTCGCTGAAGCTGAACTTTGCGGTATTATTCTTTATTTCAGAAATATCGCTTTCATAGGCAGCGACCGATCTGCTGACAATGAACAGAAGGCAGTTAAGGAAAAGCAGTCTATCGCGTGGTTCGCACAGAAAAACAATCATATGCTGCTGTCGAGAGCAAAAATGAGAACTGATACTTAACCATTTATCATCAGTTCAGAAAATATGGTGAAGATTTTGTAGATATTTTATTCCAGGTGCATCTTTTCACTAGGGATGATGCAGATCAGCCCCGGGACCTGGTAGTTGAAAGCAAACTACCACAAGATATTGCAAATGGCAAACCATATTTGGTCAAATTTAGTAAACGTTTTGTCAAACAGTGTGATATCAGCTTAATACATTCGGTAGTACTCCGTGTAGTATGCAAAAAATAAGTACTTTGATTACGGTGCTCATTATTCCCCATTGTCCCCCTTACTAGTAAACACACTTGTCATCTTTTTCATGGCCCCACTATGCCGAAGAAATTTCTTCTAATGAACTAGAACACACTGAGCTGTTTCAAATAACCAAAGTACATACCCGAAACAAAGCTAATCTAACCCGACCGGGGTTCCAAACTTACCCAGACTCCTCCATCGTCTCCCGCAGGGCTGTCTTGAAGTCGTCCTCACCGGGGTCGACGTGTCCCTTGGGCGGAGACCAGTGGTGCTGCCCGTAGGACGCCTGCAGCATCAGGTACTCGATCCGTTCCCGCAGCCGGCGGAATATGAGAAAACCGGCGGCCCGTTTTGCCATCACCAGGTCGGACAGTTTCCGGTTTGAGGACGTAATGTTGACGCTTGACTTGCTGTTTATTATTTTGAAATTGTTTATCGGCTGCAGCCGAGATGATGAGGTTCGGTTCACACGCAGACACTCACCAGACTAGGCCGTCGTCGTTTATGATGGTGTCGATTGCCGGCGCTGGATCTAGAAGTGTGCGGACGGGGAGGTGGTTAGTTCTGCGGAAAGGATAATGACGATGTCGGCATGTGCCGATAATCAATATTTTCACGGTCATGGATGAACTTTTTTTTTATTCTACGTACCGATTCCGCTGCAACTTTTTCCAGATTATTTCCAACGAATTGAAGCGGTTTTTCTTCACAAAGAGAAAGCACTAATGCGGTGAACTTTAAGGTATTTTACTTATGTACTCCCTGAATCGGCGTGTACATGTGTGTATGATAGCCGCCGAGCCGCAACCAAATCCGTGCAGATGATGATCAATGACTGTCGTCGGCAAATCTCATGTCAAAATATTGCAAAAAATGCAGTCCAATTGACAGCTCTGAATGCAATGTTCATTCTTGAACCGCGTGAACTCAGACAACGCTTGCATCGTGAAGTTTGCAAAAGTAGTTTGGAATTTGTTTACGTTGGGGTGTTTTTTGGTTTTGATTTTGTTGTTCGCTGATAAAATCATACAAAGAATGTCCTTTAATATTCTACCCACCGAACTTCTGGAGCACATTTTCGGCTATTGCGATAGGCATGTCCAATTCACGGTGGGACTGGTTTGTCACCGGTGGAATGATGCAGTCGAAGCTTTGCTGCTCAGACGAACCTGCTTGAGGGTTTCGTATGGCACCCGGCAGTATGGCCAGTACGGCCGAACCCTGATGCCTGACAAGGCAGTTTTGGAGAAGTCCACACGACGCTATAGTTGCGTACGAGTGGAATGGGGTGCGGGTGAAAGTGACCAGAATATGGCCGCCTTGCGTGACCTGTTGGATATTTGTCAGGAGCGATTTCCGATTCAAAGGTTGTTCATCAGAGGAATACCGGACAGGACGTTGGCTCAGTTCTTTGATGATCGTCGGACATGGTTGGAAGAATTGCTAGAACTGCATGTGGAACTTGGATCTCCCTATAACGCAAGATCGACGAATGATGCATTTTGTGAACTTTCACTGCCGAAGTTACAGAAGCTGACCTGGCTGGAGATTGAAAAATCGGATGATGATCCCGGAAGTTGGGATGATCGCGAATCGAACATATTTTTTGACGAGTGGTATGCATTTGCCGTGATTGCTCCAGAGCTGTCCCAGTTGAAGGTCCGAATGAATAGTAAGCTGGTGCGGAACCCTCTGTACCGTCGTTCGAATTTGAAAGGAGTCTGCGAACTATTCCTGCCCAGTTTGGAGCTCAAAACATTTCCCAAACTCCAGAACGTTGAAATTGAAGGTCTGTTCGAAGTCAACCAAAAGCGAGTGAAGGCGTGCGAGACGTTTCTGCAGAATTTGAAGGTCCTGTCTTTTGTTATGTGCCATAGTAACGTCATCAAGAAGATTTGCCATAAATGCTGCAATCTACGGGAGTTGACCATCGATGAGCCTATGGAAGGTCTGCTGTCTTTTCAGGTTTCACAAACCTTATCGCCCGTATTGGAAAAGTTCACGTTCAGGGGAATCTACCATTCGTTCGCACGTAACGATCGAGCGGTTTTCCCGAAACTTCGGTACCTCAAACTGGAAGAAATGTGCATCGGTTTGATTCTGGGAAACGTTCCCTTGGTTGCCCCACTGCTGAGCACATTCATAGCACGCCAATCGGACTACTGCCAGCTGATTCTGCCACACAAGGAGCAAATTTCTACCATGGTTATGGAGCTAGACTCATTGAGCAAAGAATTGGCAACGCCTCCGCCAAATGTGACGGAATTGTTTCTCCGGTTGTCGGACAAATGCGACGAATATTTCTCAATCAAAGAATATCTAAAACTATTTGTCAATCTACGCAGACTGACGCTTGCGGGCATTGATAAATCCGTAGTAGACGGAGCGTTTCTCCTGGGTGCCTTTCCCCATCTTGAGTACTTCCATGCGCATCGGCTCAAGCTGGATTTGGCGGATTTAAGAGATGTGAGTTCTCTGAAGGTATGTCCATATTACATATTTCCAATACACTCTAGATAATCACAGTGGGTCAAATTTCAGTCCATCATCCTCACCAAATGCACCGTCCAGATACAGCCGGGTGACGAGAAAGAACCGGTTACAGTGACGAACCACTTCAGAGCGGAGCTAGTGACGGTTGAAAGCGAAGAAGGTGGTGATGGAGAAGTGACCCGCTTTCCTATTCGAACAAACGAACGGCAACCGCCCGTTGAGGCGGTTGAAAGCTCTAACGACGACCGTCGCAATAATGTGTTCAGTTCCAGGAACTTTAACATGCGACTGCCAGAGGATTTCAGGCACATCGTAGAACGGAAGGTGGAACCAATCATACGGCAAAGCTGGTAGAGACGAACCAGCGTCCGGGCAAATGCTGCGAAATCGAATCGCGTTATTATTAGATAGCTGTATTAGGTTGGACGTTAGAGGAGGATTAGTAAGTTCCGTTTAATTCCACTAGTTTAATTGCGTGTTTTTGGCGAAAAGCTTGCATATTGTAAATGTCTGTCAAGGATCAGCAACTACAATTCTGGATTTCGATGGAAATTACGAACCTAGTATCTTTGTTACGTTTATTTGATTTTACCAATGTATACTGATTTTGACGCCCTAACTCAATTAGATTTAATGGATTTTTTTTTTCTGATGTAGGGAACAGCTGACCGTTCTTTTCTTATATATTTTTCTATCGCACCTTTATCATGTGTGCTCGTACAGAACAAGAAATTAAATGTGTATTATTCCGAAAACAATGAATTGAATATATTGTACGAATTTTTTTTCTGTTTTCTGAACTTTTTTTTACTGTCTATTCGGAATCGTCATTTTTGAAAAGAAAACGTCTTCCATTTGGTATATAGGTACATGATGGTATATTTTTATGTATGTAAGCAAGCTAGAAACTTGATCTTGGATAATGTGAAAACATCAGCAGTTCAGCTTGTCTCGTCGAACTATCTACTCGCATATCAGTTAGTTCCCTGGTGAAATTGATTGATCTAGTAGAGGTTATGTTAAATTTATTCTTCTGCTTTGTGACTGTTAGTACGGCAATTTTCAAAGCAGTTCGGATTCATAGCGCCCATTTGTTAGCGTTTGAAGGAGCATCAACGCACGCTAATCATCTGGGTACTGTAGTTTTTATTTATTTGATTTAATTCGGTGGGACAATATTTTAACAACATTTGTTTCTTCTCCTGCATAGACATAGAACAACATAGAAGTGTTTTGCCTCAATGTGTTTTGAACGCTTCTCGATTTGATCACTGCTGACTAGCTTGATGCAGCTTTGGTTGTCTTCAAAGGTTGGCACCGAAATCAGCTAACAGCTTCTTCACCCAAGTGAGCTCCTGACATGCTTCTGCCAATGCCACGAATTCCGCCTCTGTGGAAGATAGAGCGACACAGCCTTGCTTTCTGGACGCCCAACTGATGATGCCTCCGCCAAATCGAATCAAGAAACCGGTGTTTGACTTCCGGTCACGATGGTTGCCGGTCCTGTAAGCATCTGCAAAAAGCTCCAAACATGCGTTTGTCGAACCAAGGTGCAATTTGTGGTCACATGTAGACTTCAGGTATCTGAGCACCCTTGTCGCTTCCTGCCAATCCTGCTGTGTAGGGCAACTCGACTTCTGTGCCAGAATCGAGGTGCTGACTGCTCCGGGCGCGAATGAACTGCAACGTACAGCAGACCACCTATCAGACTAAGGTACTCGGTGTTACTCGGTAGTCAATTCTCCTCCTTCTTCTGCTGTAGATAGGCTGGATCCAATGGTATCTTGGACGGCTTGGCACCATGCCTCTCAGCAAGCTTCAAGATGTAGCTTCGTTGATTCAGCTTGAAGCCGCTGGATTCACGTTCGACTTCTATTCCAAGGAAATGCTTTGCGTCCCCCAGATTTACAACTTCGAAATTTGTCTGCAGCTCACGGAAAATTGCAGCAAATTCCTCAGCAGTTCGAGTAACTGTTACACGCAAAAAAAAAAAATTGTATACCTAATAATATTCGACGTATAGTCAAAAAGAATTTCGTTTTGTTTTGGACGCAAAATAAATCAGTTTTGTTTCAACAATCCAGTCTGTTTGTTTTTTGAAAATGCATGGATTATAAAATTAAAAAGGATCTTTTTATTTCTATAAGAGTTTTTATTGTTCTGACCTAAGCTTTAAAATTGACAGCTGGACCAGCAACAATATTTTGTTTTGTTATTAAAAGACATTTCTTGTCATTTCAATGATATTTATTTTTCAAAGAATATCAATAAACATAGTAGGAATAAAAATATTATGATTTATTTAATAAGAGCCTTTTTATTGTTTTTATGTTATTTTTATTTTGTTTTCAAAAGAATTGGAATGGGAATTTTGGACCTTTTCTTCATTATTTGCAGACCAGTAAATTTTTAAAACTCCATCGCTGTTTAATTCTTGAGATCTTTTTTTTAATTTGTTTGTAAACAATGTTCATCTCTTTGTGATTTCTTAGCTAATAACTATATCAGGAATATTATCATTTAAGTTATAAAAGTTACAACATCTTATAGACTGTTCCAGAAAGTATAAGCACACTTTCAAAATAACAAAAAAGTTATGTTTTTTTTAGTTTTAATAATTTTATTTGGCAAATCATATTTGTATTTGTGTTTAATATGATATTTTACTCTCGTTTAATCAAAATATTTCATCATAGCAAAGATTCCTAACTTTTCCACGAACATGACCCATTAGCTTCTGCACAGTGGTACTTCCCACCATTTTGACCACTTTTGGCCAATCTTTTTTAAATTTTTGGATGTCGTCCGCTGGTTTTATGAATTTTCGAAGCTTTGCTTTGGTTAAAGCCCAAAAAGTCTCGATTGGCCGTGCCTCCGGGCAGTTCGGCGGATTCATGTCTTTCGGCACGAAACATACATTTTGACTTTTGTACCATTCTAAAGTGTCCTTTGCGTAATGACATGACGCCAAATCAGGCCAAAACACTACTTGACCTTTGTGCTGCCTTATCATCGGCAATAATCGCTTCTGGAGACATTCCTTAACGTATTTCTGAGTGTTCATCGTCTCCGTTGTGATGTACGGACTAGATGTTTTACCACACTCGCCTATTGCCTGCCAAACCATAACCTTCTTACCGAATTTTTCGTTAAAAATTGCCTTCTCCGTTTCGAGGATGTCTTTGTCTTCGCTTACAGTATAGAATTGTGGTCCGGGAAGCGTTTTGTAATCTAGTTTCACATACGTTTCATCGTCCATTATTATACACCCAGAATTTCTACACAATAACGAATCGTAGAGTTGGCGGGCTCGTGGTTTCACGGACGCGGCCTGTTTTGGGTTCCTTTTGGGTTTTTTTTTCTGCTTCCGGTATGTTTTTAGCCCAAGTCTTTCTGTGGCACGCATGACGTTACTCAACGAGGTCCCTAGTTTTTCCCAACCCCCCCCCCGAAAACGCGTTTTTTTTTTTTTGTATCCCCCCCTTTTTTTTTTTTAATAACCGGACCAAAAGCACCGGGATTACCACCCCCCCCCCGCCCCTCCTCAAACCCTACACTCTTTTTTTATTTTTCAAAAAAAACAACCCCCCCCCCCCCCCCCCACCCCCCCCCCCCCCCCCTTTTTTCAAGGGGAGACCCCCCCCACAGCACCCCTTTTGCACGATACTTTTTCGTTGTTCCGGAGTAGGGATGCCAGATACTTTTTTCAAAAGTCTGTATCAATCTCATTGAAATGTCTGTATTTGTCTGTATAAGGGTTTTAGTTTTGGTTTTAAGGTGCTTCAATGGAATGTTGAAAATCGCTTTTTATCGATACTGACAAACGAGTAGAGGTGAGATTATGTTTTGCAAACATCACAAAAACAAAAATCTAACGCAAAAGAGATTGCAATATCATGTTTTATATATAAATGTCAACTTTCCTTTCACTTCCATACATATGATTAAAACCGTGTCATTTTTCAATCACTAAATATGAACAAAACAAAACATTTTGATCTTTTACATTTGATGTTTTTAAAAATTCTAGGCGAATCATTTATTATTATCATTCATAAATTTAAAGAAACAACTCACCTTCACTTCACTACTACAACATTCATACATATCGCTTGTGAACAGACATTTCAAATTAGATGAAATTTCAACCACTCCGTTTTGCGTTATGTGTGATCTATCGTACTCTTTGACCGACAGAATGCCTTCCCTGATAAAAAATAACCTTAAACGAATGATATCACAAATCCTCCAACCATTTCTTTAATGGTTTGGATGATACCCCAAATAGGTCGTTAAGAAAAATAACCACACGAAATTTATTAGGGTTTCATGGTGTATGTAGCAGTGCGATTGCGGGTATTGGTTTTTTTGATATTGTAAATTGAAATAATTCACTCGACAGTGGCCGTCGAATATGGTATAGCCAATATAGCTCAGTCCGCCACTGCAAATCTCAATTCCCGGAGCTCGTCGTTGATTGGTTGAACTGATGCATCATCACTAATGTTATCAGGATCAATTAACTAAATCGTTGAGGGATCGTCGGTTAGGTCAATTCTTTTGGTATTTTTTTACGGTATCGTCGGTAAGGTAAATTTTTTTTACAGCAGCAAATGTGGAAATTCATCATGTCAAGTCGAAATTGATGCAAGTGCTCCATGCTTAACTAGTCACTTTAAGTACATTTGTTGATCAAGGCCTGCTCTTCGACACCTTCGTACAGTTTTTTCAACTCGCAGAAGTTATTGGAGATCAGGTTCACAAAGGCAGGGTTCATTAATTCTTTTAAATATCCTGGTTTCAAGAAACAATCCAATACCAAGAATATCAATTTGCAAGTTTCTGTTTTCAGCTTGTACACCATTGGCTTTTCAGATTGACAAAAGTTGATTCAACCGGTTGATTTTCGGTAAGATGCGGTAGATTACGATCCCGTACAGTTGGTTTGGTGGATCGCTGAGACGCTCGTAAATTTTCTTATTTTTTTCATCCTGCTGATGTATCGCAAAAACTGAAATATACTTTTAAGAGGTCCAAAGAAAGCCATCGGGTCGCGGATGAATGTAACATGTTTAAAGGTTTTAGCTCTATTAGGTGCTGCAGTTCGTTGAACTTTGCTCTTTTTAAAGAAATTTTGCTGAAGATGGAATAGTCTTACATGAATATGATGCACACAATGCAAATGAATGGCAAATGCAATCATACATTAAATTAAATAGTACACTAACAGATTGCTTTCCACCGTGCATAACACTCACTCCATCTACACCGAACCCTATTAGCTTCTTTTTGTACAAAATCAATGTCTTCATTAAACTTAGTAACAATGGCACTTTGTATCGTAGTGGCAGCGGCTAGATAGTCCTGAAGAAAATGAATATATTTTTTGGCTCAGGAAGTACTAGCACAGCGGTCCCAAGCTCGGTCCTACCCCCCCCCCCCCCCCCCCCCCCCCCCAAACCAAAAAACAAACAAAACAACCCCAAACAAACAACACCCAAAACCCCAACCCACCCCCCCCCCCCCCCCCCAACCCACCAAATTTTCTTTTTTAAACCCCCCCCCCCCCCCAAAAAAACCCAAATAAATCCTCCATCCCAAAACCCCCCCCCTCATCCATTTTAAATAAATGTTTTACCATCATTCCCCCAATTCTTGGTGATGCGATTCGCCAAGGAAATTCGTCATTACACACAAAGAATAATGATTGTTAGAATTAAAAAAAACATTGCTTAAATTGAAAAGTTGCGTTGGTTCTTTTTCGTAGAAAGCAGTTAGCTTTCACATCAAAAACGTTCAAATTGTCAAATCAAAATTTTACTGCTTGGCACATTTTAAAGTTGAAACTTTCAAAACGAATTGTAGAACTGTCAAATCGAAACCGTGGCATCGTTGAAAATAAAAGCAAATCACTTTTATTTCAAAATGAACTTTCAACCAGAAAGTGTCGCCCAATTCAAATAAAAGTAAGCTGTTAAGATTGAAACAAAAAAAGTTTTAACATAAATTGTTTTTTTCCGATGAATCATTATAAATTTTAATAAGACAGCTATTTTTTTGAAAATCATTTGATTTTAAATAAAAGTGGGATATAATTAATAAAACATTATCATTTCATTTTGTAACACACATGAAAATAATTAATAAACTTATACTGCACTACTGAGAACCGTCTCATAATTGGCATGAAAAAATCAGACTTGAAAGTAGTCACTGACGCTGGTGATTTTCAGTTCGCACATCGAAGGCGTCTTCGCTTCTGTTTCAGTCGGAGGAGTGGCAGTTGCCTGGTGTCCTCCGTCGTTGTCGTGGCAGTTGCCTGGTGCACACCTGGCGTCGCCTAGGAATCGAACTTCGAGCGAATCGTTGGACGATGGACCGGTCGTCGACGGGGTTTGTTCGCACGGATTCGTAGTTCGGATCCGATTCGTTGCCGGCGAGACATTCGTAATTGGAGAAAGTTACTGTTGCTGTTGTTCGTCGGGGTGTTAAGCTGCTTCATGTTGCTTATTGGGTTGTCCGGCGAGCTGGTGCTATCGGTGGAAAGAGTACTTTGTCAGAGCGTACTACTATAAGGCTAAAATGAATGTAATCTCCATAAAAAAATATACCACCGAGTCTCACCTTAAAATCCTCGACAAATCCCTTCACCACAGAACAATATCCGTGAGCAGCTTGAATGTTGTCACGGACGGACGAAAAGAACCGGACGACTTTGACAGGTAAACCCGATTCTTTTTTTTATATCAAACGAAGACGGCTTGCTTTTATGTTGGTGGATTTGACAGTTCTACAATTTTCACGGTAAAAGGAATCACTTTTGAATTTACACACTGAACCGAAAAAATACACTTTCAAATCAAACGCAAAACTTTCATAGTGGATAATTTTACTTTTAATTTAATGAAAAATAAACTCTTTTCAGAAGTAAAGTGCAAAACTTTTAATAAAACAAGATCTATTTTTTGTGTGTCAACAAAAACACACCCACACACACCCCCCCCCCCCCCCATTTGTCTCCCCTTTCTCCACCCCCCACACCACAAGTGCCCCCCCCCCCCCCTCTTTTTTCCCCAACAAAACCCAACCCCGGCCTCCTTTAATATTATTACCACTACTATAACAATAATAAAAAAAAAAAAAAAAAAAAAAAAAATAAAAAAATATATAAAAAAAAAAAAAAACTAACAAAACACTACAATATTATTATAAAAATAAAATATTATCCCCGCATTTTTTGTTTTTTTTAATTTGTTGACGTACGGCGGAGTCGTCACCTGATGGCAAGTCAATGTCGTTCAGCTTAGGTCCGGCACATCGAGCAGTTTACTTGTGTTGGAAGCAAACATATTGTAAACATTGCTGAGCACGTGGGTGGTGACGTCAAACTACCATATCATTCCATACTGTGAGCTGATAGTTTGACATCACCATAATCAGCTGTTCCGTGTAAAAAGGTAAACATTGAGACGAAACACAAACACCACTATACATTTCCACATCTCACGAATACCAATAAGCCAGATGATCTGTCAAACTAACATGTACATTCCAAAACGAATTTACTATAAATCACATTATTGTCAAGATTAATATTTTAATCTTGAATTAGTGGTATTATAATACGATTTAATGCGAAAATTAAAGATGTCTCCCCCTAGGCACCCCCACACTAAAAATTTTTTTTTTTCTGTGATGTTTGTTTTTCTCCCGGCCCTTTTTTTTCCCCTTTTCGGCAATGTTTTTTTTTAAATCTAGAAGTTTGCCGAAATGAATGTCTGTATATGTCTGTAATATTGTCCAAATGTCTGTATAATGTCTGTAATCTGTATGATGTCTGTATGCATGGTGAAATGTCTGTATAAATACAGACATGTCTGTATATCTGGCATCCCTGAGTAAGACAGCGCATTTTGATAGGTGACACAAAACTGAGCACTTTTTTGATGCTATATCATTCAGAAATGTGCAAACAAAAGAACGCAGCCAAAACATGTTGAAATATTTCATTATATTCAAAGTGACCGTTAAAATAAGGTGTGCTTATACTTTCTGGAACAGTCGTTAGTAATAACCTATTCTCTATAACGTGTAAATTAATTGGCTTAGTGAAGAATTTATATATAGGGTAAGGGGATGTAATGTTAGCCTAGCTCCTTCATTCGGCCTATGTACCAAATATGTCATTAATTTAGCGATAATCAACAAAATCATGTTGCTATTAGGATGACCGATGTTATCCGAAGCAACTGAGACAATATTAGTCAACTTATAGTTGTTCACTTCCGCGTAATTGTCGATTTCATGAACTTTTGGGGCATCATGATTTCACTGGTTAAGCTGAACAGATGATCTACACGATCTTCAAGTGATCTAAATTTGGCTTAATTGAATCGATAAAGCAAGTTATTCAGTCTGGATGTGCAGAAAATAGTTACACGTTAAAAAATTACTGTTCACATAGCTAAAATAACAATGATTTTACAAGAAAATCGTAGACCCAATGTTGGGGACATATTTTTTTGTATGTTCCCAACTATGGCCTGTTGTATCAATAACATAGTAGAATGGTTGTTATTGGTAAAATTTCAAGTGGAAATGCATGAATTTGCGGTTGTTCGTATTCAAGTGGCTCATCTAAACACAAACCGAAGGAACAAAATCATTGTACAGTGAATTATAATGTTTTCATTATTGAATAGCTGATAAATCATATATGAACATCACTTAAGTGTTTCGAGGCAGTTTTACCAACAATCAATGTGCAACTAGCGATTTGAAATTGGTTCACTGTTGTAGAACCCCTAGGTCCGAAGTATACCTTGCAGTCTGCACCTTGCAATAATTCTTGTGCTTTTCGGTACCTTCCGGTACTATTATCTTGGTTGTTGTTTTGATTCACTATGTTATTTTGACACAACATTTGAGAATGTGTTGGTGTGAGCTACGTTGTTAGGGGCGAATCATTGAGCTTGGGACCGAGCTTGGGACCGATGTGCTAGTACTGACTGAGCCAAGAAAAATATCGTATTTGTTCGGGACCTACTGGTCTTAGAGTTAGTCTATGGTTTTACTTTAGTTTGTTTTGTGAAATGTTGTATTTAGTAAATCAAATATAGCTAGCAATGCCTTAATTCATAAAATTTGAAAAAAAAACCGTAAAAAAACTGCATTTAGTAACAAATCCATCGAATGGGACGAAGTTGCATCCATGAATAGACCCAATTTGGTGCACATAGACCGACATTAAATCCATATCACTCGAATGTTTCTGACTTTATAAAAAGAGTTGTGTAACTTTTCGTGAAACATACTACCAAATGTCTTATCAAACTTATCTTAGCAAGTGTCTTACTAGTTGAATGTCGCTTACAGCTTAAAAACTTTATGAGTTATCATAAAAAATGTAATCGATCATTGCATAATAGGCTGAGTTAAGGGACACATACCCTACCATATATGGTTACGTTTGCACGTTTTTTCATAAGCTCAAATGACTGCAAATGTTCATCGAAATTTTTTGGGCCATACGTTTCGCAAATTAAAAACAATTCATCTCTCTGCGTGTAAATCTTCAAAATTTTGAAAATATTGAATAATTTTGACTTTTGAACTACCAATATTGTGCCTATTGCATACAAAGTACCCCGGCAAAGAAATTCAGCGAGACATGTGTTTGAAGTATCAAATGAGATTTTAGGTAATATGAAGGAATTGTTGAATTGTTTGCTTCATATCGCATAGACCATTGTAATTCAATATTGTTATTTTTATTTTTTTCTTAGTTTACGTCGGCCTATTTCCGCACATGGTGACAATCACCGACGCCAGGGAGACGACTCCACCACCTGAACCCTACCTAACGACTCATGAATATGAGCCGGGACCAACGCGGCTTTACTTCCCTTCCGAAGGAAGACGTGACCAGATTTTTTCGCCTCAGAAAAACCACCGACGTCGACTGGGATTGAACCCAGACCCACTGGGGTGCCAAGTAGCAGTCACGCTTACCACTACACCACCGACGCCGGCACTTTAAACAGCTTCATGGACAGGAATTTTATACGGCAACCGAACGGGGAAAGGTGGCATTAAGCACATTCAACTGCCAAAGTTCGCGAAGAAACATCTGGTGTGGCAGGCCATCTGTACCTGAGGCTTGAAGAGCAACGTTTACATTGCGACCGGAACCGTCAACCAGGATATTGATCTGAGCGAGTGCCTACAAAAACGTCTGCTGCCTTTCCTGAAGTGACACAATTGTTCCATTCTATTTTGGTCGGATTTGGCATCTTGCCATTACGGAAAAGGCCATGATTCGCTGATGCGGTTTTTTAGTGAAAACGTCGTCGGAGTAATGTCCGGAAAAAGGAAGCGGGAAGAAACATTCTTCTTTCTTTCTTTGTTATGTAACGTCAAAGCGAAATTGCAATCACTGCTCCTCCTCAAGAGTGCCGTACAGCAAGCAGTCTTGATATCGTACTGTCGCCCCGCCATTTCTTGCTTCGCCCCTACAGCTAACAAGATCCGGAATGTTGTCTGCCGCACCACAGGAGCAAACACCTGGTCATAGTCGATATCATAATGCTGGCTGAATCCCTGTGCAACCAACCTTGCCTTGTGATGGCTAACTTCACCTTCAGCGTCTCGCTTGATTTTGAACACTCATTTTGATCCAATTGGTTTTCGTCCGACCGGTAGGACCACCACATCCCAGGTCTCGTTTGCTTCGATGGATTGCAACTCCTCCTGAATGGCCGAACACTACGCGTAAGTGTATGAAGGCTTCCGTCAACGCCATAGCGTTTTACCACGGCCGTTGATGGTAGCATATTCTGCAAGTAGTTGGCTGTTGTCATGGCTTCTCCCTAGACCTTTTTTTGTTCGATGTCAGCTTCATGTAGTAAACAGCGCATCATGTCACCCAATGATCGATTCTTCCTCTACGCTGTTTGCTGCATTATGATTCCGTGGTCTGCCAGATGCTTCTTCAACTTGCCACTAGAGTGCACGGGAAATAATCGACACATATTTTTTGGCAAAAATCCATGGAAAATTCCACATAATACTGATGTGTGGCCACACATCGTGGTTATGTGTACACATTGGAAGTATATGTGGTTACCGGGGGCCTGGCAACCCTATCCTAGTTACTTGCGTTTGACAGTATGCAACATATCACGGGCCTTATTTGAATAAGGCCCGTCTGACGTTTGTTACTGCGGGTACGAACACCTGCATTGTTTACAAACAATGAATCTTTTGAGGTTTGGATGTTCTAGATGTTGGCTACAGGAAAATGTCTGCCAGTCAGGTCCTTGGTGGTTACAAATAACTATCATTTATTGATTGCTTCGCAAAAAATCATGTGTCGGACACATAGATATCATCATTGCTCTTTTATCGGTATACTCTCTTCCACCATCCACACGCAGTATCCTGGGTCTTCTCGTACGCGCTTCCGACTTCGAATACAGCACTGTGTAGCGATAATAATCGTCCACCAGCACCATACTGTAACGATGTCCACAAAGTGTGCTAACCTCGAACGGATCAGTGTGGACTAGACCTCCTACTGCTTTTTGGATTTGGTCTCCAGTCCTCCAAAATTGGCGTCTACGGCCATTCCTCAAGGACATACAGGATCAAGTTCCTATCACTTCGAAGGTTTCTGAGCACAAACCTCAGATAATATTAGGACTTCAGACATGAAATTTTCAAGAATCGTTTGCTCCACTAGAGCATTCATTGGTTAGCAATTTGAGCGTTGTTTGCCTTGTTTTGATTGTGATTTTCAGTATCTAAAACGTGAAGTGATAATAAACCTA
Organism: Aedes koreicus; assembly: GCA_024533555.2. Lineage (NCBI taxonomy): Eukaryota > Metazoa > Arthropoda > Insecta > Diptera > Culicidae > Aedes > Aedes koreicus. Next base: position 280,691 of record JAHHFK020006045.1, on the reverse strand, counting down.
ACCTATAATTCATATGGAGAAATTACTCCCTCCCTTAAGCTTAAACGCAACCATCGGTTGGTGGTTAGAGCTGAGGTCGTTAAGTGCTACCGCCTTTGATATTCGAATGTTCATCAGGAAAAAGTCGAGAGTTTAGGTATTTTCTCGCTGGAGAAATGAAGGTTGGTTCTTCCGGAAGCTGCACCGTGTACCGCTCATGCTGTGCCTGACTGTACCTTAGGTCTCCTCCGACGACGAAATGCTCTGGTTCGCGTGTGATGGCAGGCAGGTATCTTTTGAAATTATCCGTTAGTTGATTGATGGCAGAGCACTGTCGACAGTAACTACGCTACAAGATCTGGACTTTTCCAGAAGCTGATTCCACTTCCACACTCAAGGCCTCGATGATAGCTGTGCGGACATGGGTCTTGACAATGATCGCAATTCCAAGCCTAAACCCCCCCCCCCCCAATGTTCGGCAAGCTCTAGCTTTTTAGCTCCGACCGAGCAAGTGTTTCAGATGAAGATAGTTAGCACTTTAGACGCCTTAGAGACTGGTCAGCGAAGAATAGGTTGTAGATGGTGGTCTCCAAAAGCCAGCGAGGGGAGGGGGAGGAGGTGATTGTTGTTGATTAACGATAGATTGAGGAGAGCCAGTCCCATGTAAAAATTGTGACTTTTGTTCCAGCCATACAGCACTCTTCCCGGCTTTGTTTATAAAACTACATTCAAAACTCTTTTGTCTACCAACACCTCCTCTGTGCATCTTTAAAGCTGAACTTTGTACAAAGTGGCCCACTCCAGGAACGGTTGTGAAGACAATTTAATAAAACCTTTATAAGCCCATAATGTTCTAGTGAAAGATGTTATGACCATCTTAGAACCTTCATAAAACCTATTGGCTGCCATTTAAACCAGCATACGGCCAAATCTCAGCTTTCAAACTTCACTGTGATATCGTGGTTGGTTTTTGTTTTTCTGCTTTGTTCGATTCTCTGCTCTTCTGATTCATTTAGCAGTAAATAATATCTAAGAAAAAAGTTCCAGTGTTGCGGGAAATTTTGTTTGATAGCAAAACATCCAAAACAAATTGAGTTTTTTTACAGCGTATCATGCTTCAAATCATATGCGCATTTAATGTTATGGTGAATATTGCCACGATAAGAGCTGAAAATTAGTGCGCCTTGGAAATTATGCCACTACACCACCAATGCCGGCTATATTGTTATTTACAATGTATAATTTTTCAATTTTAATAAAATGGGGTGCCAATTACTCGTGACTAGCTCGAGGTTGCGACATCTACCAAATCCACGGTCCCTGTAGTTCGTTTCAGGAACTAAGCCGCAGATGGGTGACCAGTGCTTGCTGGGCAGGTACAAGTAGCACGGAAACAAAAGGATAACATAACTGGGACACAATGGCAGGGAATTTACTAGACTGGAGGAGAGGGGGTGATGACATTACACTCTTAGATCAGACAAACAAAGGAATTCGTAATTCGCTTGCAGATCACGCATTCCCAAAACATCTTTTCCCTAATAAAAATAACCATACAATTACAATACAACAATATAAAATAACATTAAAGTTTACTTCCGATCATGAATCTTATTGTTCATGAATCAGATAAAGGGAAAATGCATATTGTCATTACAATAGATCTACAATTCACTCTATATGCAAGGATTTTCAACAATTCTGAAACAATACAATTAATAGTAACTGACTCAAATTTGTTCGGAAAATATTGATTTTTTCTATAGTTAAGATACATAACAACCCCCCTTTTCTATTGTCGATGTCTCAATTTACATAAGGTTCTATTGTGGAAACAATAACTCCTATTGTTATCTAATCGTTGTGAACTATACTATAAATTGTACATACTATAGATTCTATTGTATGGTTACAATACATTCAATTGTAAATCAATGAGAATTTTTTATTCGGGTTACCTCGCGGGAGGGTTGTCTACCTCGGGCCACTAGGGTATCCAATAGTCGTGCTCTGGAGGCATCATTACCCGGGCAATGCCAAACTGCGTGATCGATGTCATCATAACCAGTTCCGCACCTACATACATTGCTATCATCTCGGTCCAGGCGAATAATGTTAAAATCGTGGAAGTTTAATTCATCTTCGGATGAAAGCCATGTTTCACAGAGAGCAAATATATCACAATCAGAATTGTGAATCAAATACTTGAACGAGTCTAATTTAGGTATTAGACTACGATAGTTCCATTGTAATATGGTGATCATATCTTGATCCTCACTCGACGAATTATTCATCGAAAGATATGAATTCACCAATGAGGGGCCATGATACAGTCAATTGCTTGAAGTAGTTTCCAACTATAGGAATAAGCAGGTCAATAATTCCTCGGAGCGGTGAAGCATCCGAAAGGCCAAGAGCATTTCAAATGTTATCCACAATGTCCCTAAAATTAATCTTACCTCGCTTGGACGGGATATTCTTAGAATTGCGAGAAGACGTAGTTTTTGGTAACCTCTTACGGTTACTGTTATTACGCAGCGGCGGGTTGGTATAGCTACAGCTAGGAACGGATGCATCAGCTATTACCGGTTTATTCGGTTTTTTTAATTGACCCCCGCTACCTCCAATTTTTCGCAAGCTTTTGAGAGTAGATTTTATTTGTTTCCAGCGCACACCCGGAGAACTAGTAGGTTTTCTTTTACCGGGGGCGTGTACCTCCGGAAATCCACTCTCACCGGCTACGTCAGAATCCAGTTCATCGGAAGACAAAATCAAAAAAAGGATTTTCATTTTGAGCGGCTGATACAGACGATGCAGACGCTCCGTTTTGCGACTTTAACATTTCTGCATACGTCTGCTTGGAGCGTTCTTGTATAGAACGTCTCACGTTACGAGTGCGCTTCTTGTACACGGGGCAGTTCTGCAAATCGTGGAGAGGCTCTATGCCACAGTAAGCACACTTTGTTGCTTCCTGTTGGCAAGCATCCTCTAGATGCCTTTGGCCGCATTTGCCACAACGGGGCTTGTTGTCGCAAAAAGTAGCGGTATGACCCAACTGTTTGCACTTGGTACAATTAAATACCCTTGGAACAAAAAGGCGCACTGGGAAAAAAAAACTTTATCAATTTCAACAAATTTTAAAAAAAACCTTGTTTTTTTCATCCGTATCGATGATGGGCATTTTTCCTAGCTTAAAAATATTTTTTATGAATCTCAGCTATTTTTTCTCGATTTTTAAACAAGAAAAATCTAATCATTTTTATTTTCACAAACTGACTTGCAGTTTCACAAAGTGACATTTATACAAAGTGACAGCACTTAATTTTCAGTAACGGGGGCTCCCATTATGACATATCTGTCAACTTATGTATGCTAAAAATCAATGGTTGGTTCGTTGGTTTAGGTAGTCTGTTTTTTGTAGCGTGTTTCATAGTGAAATAGGATGGTGTTGTCTTGCAATCATTATTTTTTGAAATTGTGTTTTTCAATAGTTTCGCTTGTCAAAATTAAAAAATAAATTAAATGCCGGTATATTATTATATTTATTATCGAACAATGTTATAATCCACATACCCCTAAAATACCCTAATAGGGTTTGCATTCCAGAATCTCAATGGTAGACGAAGCAGAATCTGGAAGTCGCTCCTTACCTTCCATAACGTCTTCACACGTCAGGCTCGCGTTGTAAAAAATCACTGGCAGAGGCAACACTGCTTCACTATCCTGACTCGTCGAAACCCTTAGCTCTGATGATCGATGCATCAAACATTGCAGCGGGGGCAGTCTTGCAACAGTTAAATGGTCAGAATTGGGAACCACTCGGATTTTATTCAGAAAAATTTTCGACATCGCAGCAGAAATACTCCACTTTTGGCCGTGAACTGACCGCGATGAAAATGGCAGTGAAATATTTTCGGCACTTTCTTGAAGGGTGAAACTTCACGATATTTACTGATCACCGTCCACTTACGTATGCGTTAACAACTGAGTCCAGTTCTCGGTTGCCACACGAAGCACGATACCTCCGTTTCATATCGTAATTTACAACGGATATTCAACATGTCAGTGGAAAAGAAAACTACGTCGCCGATGCATTGTCTCGCGTGGAGAGTATACAGGCGCCTACTTCGGTGGATTATAACCAAATCGGACGAGACCAGAAAAACGACGCGGAACTTGAGCAGCTTATGCGGTCCAAATTTACGTCGCTGAAATTTGAAGCTAAAAGGATGACTGGCTGCTCTCAACAGATCTATTGTGACGTCTCTACTGGGAAAACCACAACCATTCGTTCCAAGCAATCAGCGAAAAACCATCATGGAATGTCTACACGGAATTTCTCACCCAGGAGCACGAGGCAGTAGGAAATTGATACCGAACGATTCGTTTGGCCAGCTATGAACCGCGACATTAACGAGTTTGTCAAACACTGTGTGGATTGCCAGAAATCGATGATACATCGACACACCGTCTCGCAGTTGGGACAATTTGACTTACCGAATGCTCGTTTCCAACATCTACATATTGATCTGGTTCGACCTTTACCACCGTCACAAGGATATCGCTACCTACTGACCATGATTGATCTTTACTAGGTGGCCTGAAGCTGTTCCTCTCGTTGACATGACAGCATCATCAGTGGCTCAAGCACTGTATTCAACATGGATAGCAAGATTTGGTGTTCCAGAAAACCTGACAACCGATCAGGGAAGACTATTTGAGTCTGATCTCTTCCGGGAGCTGACGCGAATGTTAGGAGTACACCACATTCGTACGACTGCCTATCATCCACAAGCGAACGGCATCGTAGAACGTTTTAATCGAACATTAAAAGCATCGATTATGTGCGTTGATTCTAAGAACTGGTTCATTGAACTTCCGATGATCCTTTTGGGACTCAGGGTAGCATTTAGGGACGACCTACAGTGCTCGGTGGCGGATATGGTTTATGGTAAAGCTTTACGGATCCCTGGTGAATTCTTCCAATCCACCCCTGGAGATATTAATCGATCGGAGTTTGCCCAGATGCTTCACCATACGTTCGACAACATGAAACCCCAAAGTGTCAAACTTCATGGACAACGACAAGTTTTTGTTAACGCTAATTTGAAAACTTGTACACATGTATTTGTACGAGTGGGCTCTGTGAAGCGACCGTTGCAGCATCCTTACGAAGGTCCGTTCAAAGTTATTTGACGAGAAGACAAGTTTTTCGACGTTCTCATCTCTGTGAAACAGCAGCGTATTTCAGTTGACCGGATTAAAGCGGCGTTCACCTGTAACCCAGATTTACAGAAACATCCATCAGATGATCATCGTACGAAAGTTACACAATCTGGCCATCGCGTCAGATTTTTGGTGTAACTGGGGGGACCCTGTGGCATCGCCCGGCAACACTGGCAAAAACCCCTATTATTAGCCATGGCGACTCGAGCTGTCATCTGAGTAGAAATGTTGAACCTTTCGCACGTGATTGCTTACGATCAAATCTTAAAATAAAGATTAGTAGTTAATCAAATATATTGTTCTTCATTCCGTGTCCGATTACTACAACACTACCAACAAAAAAAAAAAAAAAACACACAAAAAAAAAAAAATTTAAAAAAAAAAAAATCTCCCCCACCAATAACCACAAAAAAAGTTGGTTTCCCCCTTTTCCCACCGGAAAAACGCGACGTAGTCCCCCCCCCTCTTGATGCTTTTTTCTCCCCCCACTTTATGGTGCAAAAAACGCCCCCCCCGCCCAGCGAGAAGAACATCGTGGGCGCCGGAAAAAACACAAGAAAAGAGGTTACCCCCCCCGAAATTCACATTCTGCAGGAAAAAAAGTTGCTGGTCGGAGAAGTACACCGGCCTGTCTTCCGGTGTTACATTCAGTGTGCCATCCTGCAGGACCAGAGTCTGAAAATCACAACCAGGGGTGAGAAGTGGGCACTCAACGAAGTACAACCGAACAATCTTACCCTCAACTTGAGACACTTTCCCATTCCAACCAGGAAGTTGTAATCCAAATCGAAATTTCGTAGATGCAGATAACGCAGGTGTATGAAGCTTATGGCAATCAAATGGCCGTTGATACTGACGGGCGATTGCTTCTCGTGCAGGACCAGCGTGAGGCGGGTTAGATTCGGGAACTGGTGAATGCATTCGGTAATCATGAGCTGCCGGCTGTCGCAGGGTACATCAATGTGCAGTATCATAACCGATGCAAACAGCCGTGGGTGGAAATAGTTGAGATACAGACCGTACATGATCATGCATTTAACGCTGACTGGATTGGTTAGCTCGAACCCGAGCAGATTGAAGGCGGTCCCTTTGAGGGTGATCAGATGCGGAGCGTTTATTTCCAGGGGCCATCCGTCGCCCGTTTGAACGGTATCGTTGACATCGAGCACCTGAAGCGCTGGGAAGGTCAGAATGTCCGCATTGTGCGTCCACTTGACGTCGAAGAGGCGAAGTTGTTTGAGCTTCGGCAACGAATTTGCTATGATGTGAAGATTGATCAGGTTGGTCGTTTCCGTTTGGATTATGAGAGTTTCCAGATTTGGGAAATGCTGCAAGTTGGAGATTGATTCGTTGTTGATCGTACATCCGCAAAGCTCGAGAATCGTCAATCGAGGTAGACTATACTGTTGTGGATCCCAGGAAAACGGTCTCACCGAATTGTAGATTCTCAAGCAATCCAGGACAAGTAGGCCATTGGGGCACATTGCGGGGATGAGTTTTGGCACGAAAATTCCTAGAGACTTCAGATTCGTCGTGTGTTCCAATACCAACGGCGTTCGGTCTGTATCTGCACATTCCACGTATACATCCTCTAGTGCCGGTGCGTTAAGCGCAAATTTGGGCAGAACTTGACTGCCTCCCTCGGTGCCACTAGTCCACGATAGAACACGCAATCGGGGCAACTCCAAATGTTCATCTCCATTGCCCGAATCGACCTGGTTGGTTAATGTCACGGAGAGATGGACTACGCCCCGTAGCCATTGACGGTATTCGTTGACAAACTGCACTAGGGCGTAGCTCTGAATGCCATCAAGGATCAACTTTCGGAGGAAGAATTTCTCCGCACAGATTTGCAGCCGCGGTTTCAGTACTTCGTACGCTTCACTGAATTCGATCGAGAAGCAACAGTAGCCCCTCTGGGTGCGTCGAAGAATCCGCTCGCCGATAACCTGCTCACCGTAGGCCAAAATCAGATAAGTCTCCCGCAGCGTCAGCTGGTTCCATCGGCGGCTTATTGCGGTTTTCTGCAGCTGCTCAACTCTTGGGATGTAATCGAAAATTTTCTGCAGTATTTCCGCTGGTAAAACGTCGAACGACATCTTGTGGCGACTGTTTATGTTTATGTTTTTGTTTTGACTGATATGCTGGGCGAAGGGTGGTTGCGCTGTTGCCATATTTGACGACAGGCGATCAGCTGTTGTGCGTTGTATTATATTTCGAGGAATGAATCTTCGCTTGTGTTTGTGCTATCGGCGAGTGCATGGACGAAGAAATGAATTCGAGTCACCGAGGCAGTGTTGTCAAATCAATCGGAAAAGACTATTCGCCTCGGGAGCTGAAAACATTGAAATGATCGTTCCGCCAAAGATGCGTTCGAAGTTTGTCCACAATCACGATGGGCGGCTGATCGTCGTTTGCGATTACGGGGAACTTTTCCACCGCCATGGCCATGGAAACTCGCTTGACGTTGAAATAGCTAAGATGTGACAGGTTGGCTCGGTCAATATCGACGGTGGAGTCCGGGAAAAAGTTGCATTCTTCCAGCGACAGGTGCTGCAGAAAAGTGAAAGTTTGAAAATGCACTATAAATGCATACAATCCGCAGTACATACCTCCAACATTTTCTTTCGTTCAATTTCTACGAAAAACGACATCGACAGCACAAAGTTGTTCAAATGCAAACGAGTAAGGTTTTGAAAAACGGCTGCTTCCGGTACCGCTATGGTGCATTCCTTGGAACAAAGTTTCACAGACAGTTTTCGAACATTGGGAAAAAGGTGTATTTCCTCCACAATAGCTTCCTGATTCGGCGGTTCCCACGTGGTCAGATTCAAATCTTTCACTGATGCAAAGCAAGGATGCACAACTGATGAACTGTGACCGAAAAGATTCAACCGTGAAATCCTAGTACAGTCGGAGAACTTTACAAAGTGAATCGTCTTTTTCGATATTTTAAGAGACTGCAAAAGTGGTGTTCGTAGACAGAGGTATGGTTTATCAAACACAAACCATTCGATGTCGAAGTTAAGGTATTTCAGAACAGGAAAACACACAACTTCTTCTGCCAAACGAATGGTCATGCTCAGTAAGGTTAACCTTTCCAGACGAGTTAAACTATCGGCTACCTTCCCCAAGCTTGCCGTATCGTTCGAACGTAGCGTCAAGTCCGTCAGGTTCCTACAACTGCTAACCGCGTTCAGAAGTTCCTCCAGAGCCTCATCATTAAAGTACCATGCTGCATCTATCGTTAGTTTGGTAATTAAAATGGATTGGAATGCGGACCAATCAACCGTCGTATCGCAAACATTGAGGAGTCGGAGTTCTCGAAGGTTCGATAAATTTCGCAAAACATCCAGTGTAAATCGTCCATCATCGGTTAAATTTATAAGCAGACTCTGCACTGTACAGATCCAGTCGAAATGTTCCTGAACGAAGCGTTCCAACATTGCAACACTAACATATCCGAAGCGTAACTTTTGAACGGTAAATTTGCGTTCGCATTCTCCCACTGGTTTCTGGATGCACTGGTAGTCTTCTTCGGTTTTCAGAGTTTCTACAGAGAAACTCCTGTAGTTTCGCAGGGTCTGGCTGATTGCGGAAATGTGGTCCTCGCCTCTGTGACTTAGACACGATAGCCGTAGGGTGGCCCATCGTGCTACCCTTCCGTTCCAGGCACGACAAACGGTGGCAGTTCTGAGCTGATGTCCAAATGGCAGTAAATCGAAAATGCGATCCCAAATCTCAGGTGGAAGATGAACCGCGCCCATGGTGAGGCAGTGATGAACTGATAGAAATGACCACCTTGTCACTTCACAAGCACAGTTATCCGAGCGTGAACTTATTTCTTGCTTCAGTTTCAGATCAGTGAGTCAGTAAGGTGAATCATATGGACATCAATCAGCTTCCATTAGAGCTCCTGCAGGAGATTCTGTCGTTCCTTTCGTTTGACGAGCTTAAGGTCGCCGCTTTGGTCAGCCAACGGTGGAATGAGGCATCCGAAATATTCTTCGTACGCAATGGCAAGCTTCGAATCTACGAGGAATTGGTAGACGACTTAGAAGTGATTCTTAAGAGCAATCGAAACTATCAATCAATTGCCATCGCTAGGATAAACAAATGGCAACGGCTGCAGGCGACTGTATCGGAATGTATTCAAAGATTTCCGAATGTTCGAAAGCTGTATCTCACTGGGGTGCTACAAAATTACCTCGATCGGTTCTATCAGAATTATCGAAGTTGGATGGAGCGACTCGAGCTCCTGCATGTTTCGTTGGACGATAGATTCGAAGAATTCTTCGTTTGCGAACCAGAGGATTACGTTCTAAAATTGCCGAATCTGAAACAACTGTATTGGGCGGAATGCATGTACGGTTATGGACAGAAGACCGTGACGATTGTTGCCCCCGAATTGGAATACGTTTACATCAATGACAGTTTGGACGCTTCTTCCGTTTTGAAGATTCCTCACTGTGAGCGAATAAAATACATCAGCTGCACGTTTTACACGAAGCATTTCGACGACATTTTCGTTGGCAACTTCGACAGTATGGAAACCCTCATTCTTAGTATAATCCATCACAGTTGTGATGTCAGCTGTCTCTCCAAAATGTACCAGTTGCGGTATCTTTCATTGAGCTTTGGTGGTGGCATAAATTATTTACGAGAAGTTGAAGGAATGCCAAATTCGAAGTTAATGCAAGCTTTGGTTATCAGATCGGATAACGTCGAAAAAGGAACACTAAATCTGAAGAAAATCATCAGGAAGTATGAGAACTTGGAGATACTTGACCTATTTGGACTAAATCTTCAAGCTAGCGATCGAATGCAAGCTGATCGATTGGCGTTTCTCAAATTAAGAGAAGTTACCTGTTATGCTAATTACGAACAAATGATGGCATATCATGAACCTGGTTCCATCAACATAATTTCTCTAAGCGCACCCAAGCTCAAAACTCTTTCACTGGATGTGAATATGCTGAATAATCTGCAATTGGGCGAAACCCAAAACTTGTCTGAACTTTATGTGGATTTGAAAGATTCCATCGCTGATAGTTCTTTCGAACAGATCATTTGTCCATTCCTGATAGAACGTAAACATATTAAAAATCTGACACTGACAAGGGAAAGGTGCGGGGAAATTGCAACTCTTGATGACGTCAGCTATCGTTGCTCAGTAGAGAGCGTAGAACATCTAGAGTTGCATCGATTAGGTGTTACTATGACTTTTTTACAGTCACTTGCCGAGTGGCAATCGCTTAAGGTTGGTATAATGGTTGAATTTCACGAAGAACGAGATAAACAATGAACGTTGCGTGTTTTAGAGTCTCAAGCTTGTGGCCTGCACTATCAACTGCCGTGGAATGCAGAACGATGTTGTTCGATTGCCTCGAGTGAACCGGATGATAATCGATTGCGTCCAACTGAGTGGCACATTGAGGACCGACTTTCCTGTTCTGTTGAATAACCGAGCGCATCCGGAAGTAGTTAGCAGATGGAATGCTTCGAAGCTGTTCTATAGTACGCAAAACTTCAGTCATGAGGAGTACAAATTCCGTCCATTTTCATTCCCTGAGATAGATCCAATATTCAGCCGTTGATTTACAATGTTAGATCATAAATTCAAATACATTCAGTATAATATTAAATATAGTTTTTTTTTGCGTAAACTGTGCTTAAGCTTTGCTCGCTGCAAACTGCAAAATTGAACATTAAGCTAAGAGAAATTTTCTTTGTCGATTTCTCTTATGAGTGAAGTACGGCCGTGAAAAAAAAAAAACCCCCCCCACACAACATTCCCAAAAAACATACAAAAACATATAATATATATATAATATATAGATGTTCATTTATTTACCTCCATCCAATTATTTACATAACCATCTCTAAAAAATATATAAAAAAAACAAAATATAAGGTGATGTCTTAAAGGGTGATACGGTCAAAATTTGGTCAAGGGAAAACGCGTGTAAATCGGTGAAATCGTTTATTTAAAAAATCAAATTAAATTTCTTTTTCAAGTTCAATTAGTATAAAATTCAGGAAAAATATTCAGTTAGGCTTCCGCTTTTCCAAATCCGAATTGCCGGGCCTTACGCTTGACCCCTGCCATCAGATTTTGTACAGCCACCTTGTCCACCTTCTTCGCCGCAGAAAGCCAGTTTGCCTTGAACTGCTGCTCGTCCTTAGCAGTTTTTTTTTGGTCTTCTTTAGGTTCCGCTTGACAATAGCCCAGTATTTCTCAATTGGGCGGAGCTCTGGCGTGTTGGGAGAATTCTTGTCCTAGGGAACCACCTGCACGTGGTTGGCGGCGTACCACTCCATGGCCTTTTTTCCGTAATGGCACGATGCCAAATCCGGCCAAAACAGTACGGAACAACCGTGTTTCTTCAGGAAAGGCAGCAGACGTTTATTCAAACACTCTTTCACGTAAATTTCTTGGTTGACAGTCCCGGAAGCTATGAAAATGCTGCTTTTCAAGCCACAGGTACAGATGGCTTGCCAAACCAGATATTTCTTTGCGAACTTTGACAGTTTCGTGTGCTTGAAAATATCTGCTACCTTTCCCTTCCTTTTGCCGTATAAAACTCCTGTCCCGGAAGCTGCTTGTAGTCGGCTTTGACGGAGGTTTCGTCGTCCATTACCACGCAGTCAAACTTCGTCAGCATCGTCGTGTACAGCCTCCGGGATCGCGCTTTGGCCGTCGTATTTTGTTTATCATCGCGATTTGGAGTCACTACCTTCTTGTAAGTCGATAGTCCGGCTCGTTTTTTGGCTCGATGCACGGTTGTAGACGATACACCCAGCTTATTTGCGGCATCTCGGAGAGATAGGTTAGGGTTTCGCTTGAAACTACCGGCAACTCTCTTTGTCGTCTCAGCGGCTTCCGGTTTTCGATTTCCCCCCGATCCAGACTTCCTGGCTGTCGACAAACGTTCCCCAAACACTTTAATTACATTTGTAACGGTTGATTTGGCAACTTTTAGCGATTTTGCCAACTTTGCGTGCGAGTAGCTCGGATTTTCGCGATGCGCGAGCAAAATTTTGATACGCTGCTCTTCTTGCTTGGACGGCATTTTGACAACTGAAGAGTGAATTCCAAAATCAAAATAGGAGCAACATTCTACACACACACACCTTCAAAATGAGGGGTGTTCAGGTTTTTTAAATGCAAAATTGAAAGAAATACGTCAAGTTGATATTCTTTCCCCCCCCTTCAAAACCCTTTCTCCATTCAAACAAGGAGGTTCATACGTGTCAGTGCACGATATATAAGGGAGACACCTTGAAATTTTCTTCAGTCATTCCAGTTTGAACAAGCGACAAGTTCGGTCGTGGTTTTCGCTCGCGCTCTGAAAAGTTTTTGTGGTGTCTTTTCGATCGCTCTTTCGTTGTGGTGCGTGGTGCACTGTATCTTCTCGCGTTGTGTGACGCCGCGTAGTGACGTCGACACAAGCTCGACTGGGAAACATTCCCGATTGAACTCACCCGATGATGTGCTCTCATCGAAGAAGCTTCTGGCCAACAATCGGTACGCCGTTTTGGAGAACGGCGATACACCGAAAATAGAGAAGAAGGAGAAAATGCAGCCGCTGTTCGTGAAAGGATTTCCGGAAGGCCTACTGGATAAGGTGTATTTCTACATCAATAAGGGCCTGCGATTGATGGTCTCGGCGCTGCCCCATTACAACGCTGTCAAGGAAATACTGAAGCAGATGGATGTACAGTATTTCACGCACGACATCGAAGCCAACAAGCCGTTCAAGGTAGTTTTGCGTGGCCGTCCGGACAATAAAACGGAGGAACTGGCAGAGGAATTAAAGGCCAATGGGCTCAAACCGGGGCAAATAAATAAAATGCGTCGGCACGACATCTCTCGAAGCTATCGGGACCAGCTTTATCAGGTGCACTTCGAGAAGAACTCGACGTGCATGAAGGATCAGCAAAACAACCGAGCCTTGTTCCACATCGTCGTCAAATGGGACCGCTACCAACCGATCCACCGTGATGTCACCCAGTGCTAGAACTGCCTGATGTATGGGCATGGCACCAAAAATTGCCACATGGCAAAGCGATGCGTCGATTGCGGCAAACACCACGGACCCGATGCCTGTGAGCGGATGGAGGATGCTGACCCAGTGTGTGCCAACTGCGGTGCGGCTCACAAAGCAACCAGCAGGGAATGACCGAAGCGGGCCGAATTCATTGCAATTCGAAGAAAATCATCAGCCAACAACCAACCCGGCCATCGACGACGATCTGGTCCGCCGCCAGCACTCACGACCAAGAACTTTCCTGCTCTCTCAACACGCCAAGTATCTCCGGTCCCCAGTCGGCCTTCCGTGCAACATCGGTTCGCAGCTGCAGCAACCCAGCCATCCCAAAGCGATCTTCCAGGACCGTCGTACTCTGGTGCAACATCTGGCGCGATCGATGATTCGATGCTTTCAACGGAGGAAGTCGTTGACTCAGGCCACCATCATCAAGCAATCTTGCAGAGCCCGTTCTGAACAAATACAAGCCATAATCGCGTTTCTCAATGGACCGTGAAAACATCAGAATAGCCAACTGGAACGCTTGCTCCCTCAAGAGTAAAATATCGAATTCATCGACTTTCTTAACGAACGAGCCATTGACATCGCGATTACCACCGAGACGCATCTCAAGCCGGAGATCAACGTGTTCCTGCCAGATTTCCGACTGATCAGAATTGATCCCTGCGCACCAACATCAACTGCCAGATGCTTCCGAGCTTTCAGCTGAAATTCATCGGAGTCAAGGTCGAATCCACCGTCGGCCCTATCACTGTCATTGCGGCCTTTTGTCCCAAACAAGCAAGAACAATCAACGGGACAGACACGACTTTTCGAAACGACATCATCAAGCTCACTCGGAGGCATGGGAGGAGTTCATTAACGCCGGTGACCTGAATGTAAGACACGAAACCTGGGGAAACGAACGACGAAACAAGAACGGATCCATTCTAAAGGAGGATCTGGAAGGGAACCATTACACCATCTTGGGCCCGGATACTCCCACTCGGTTGAGCAGACCCGGGGTCCACTCAACAATCGACATCTTCCTCAGCAACATGGGGAACAACATCGCCCAGCCGGTCGTGTACCAAGAACTCAGCTCAGACCACTATCCAGTGGTGGCTGAAGTTGGGCGTCAACCGGCATTTGGTAACCAGGCGCAACTACCATCGCGCCAACTGGGCCCTGTTCCGTCATCAGGTCAACAGCACCGTCGACTACGATAGGCGTCCCGAATCAACCGACGACATCGATCGGCAACTACAGATCGAGCAGGCGATCTCCCAGGCCCGGGAGCACCACATTCCAGAAACAACACAGGTGAGCAACTCTTTACCTATTGATAGTCTCACTAAAAATCTGATCCGTCGACGCAACACCACTCGCAGACAGTATCAACGTACTGGTCTGCCTGCCTTAAAAAGCAGAGTGCAATCTTTTGAACAAAATAATCAAGGCCAGAATGGTGGATCTCAGAAACAATAATTTTGCCTACAAAATCCGCGCCCTCCCAGATTGTGCAAAGTCGTTCTGGAAAATAACAAAAATTCTAAAAACTAAGCCTAGGCCCATTCCACCGTTTATCCCACTAAACAACAATGACTCTAAGGATCGTTTGATTACTCCCACTGAGAAGGCTGCTGAGATAGGTCGACACTTTGTCAGCTCCCACAATCTTGGTCAGAACATCACCAGTCCTCACGAAGCTGCCGTTAACGAGCATGCAAATAACATCCATCTTTGTCCCAATGACTTTTCAGAGGAACTAGAAATCACAGCTGACGAACTGTCGACCTATATCAAAGCGTCGAAGAACATGAAGGCCCCAGGTTTCGATAAAGTCCTGAATTTGGAACTCAAGCACTTGAGTTCCCAATTCTACGAGCATCTAGCATTAATCTTTAATGAATGTCTTCGACTTAGCTACTTCCCCTCGTGTTGGAAGTCAGCTAAAGTCATACCCATCCGGAAACCTGGGAAAGATCCTTCATGTTCCAAGAGCTATCGACCCATCTGCCTTCTCTCGAGAGTATCAAAACTGTTTGAGAAAGCAATATACCGTCGGCTCCTTGCATCTGCCGACGAATTCAACATCCTGCTTGATGTACAGTTTGGTTTTCGACGCGGTCGATCAACAGTACATCAACTGAACCGAGTCACTAACATCCTCAGGCGAAACAAGCCTGTCTCGAAAACATCTGCCATGGTTCTTCTTGACGTGGAAAAGGCGTTTGACAGGCGTTTGCATCGGTACAATCTTCCAGTCTTTCTGGTAAAGATCGTGAAGAACTACCTATCAAACAGAACATTCTGTGTTTCGCTGCATGGTGCAGTTTCCGATGCGTAGGGGGTTTCTGCCGGTGTTCCGCAGGGAAGCATATTAGGTCCACTCCTGTTCAACCTGTTCACCTCGGACATACCCCCACTCCCTGAAAACGGATCTCTGTCGCTGTTCACCGATGATACCGCAGTCGTCCACAATGGAAGGGTAGTTAGAGCGATTGCATCGAAACTGCAGCGAAGCCTGAATGTTCTGTTGAAGTATCTCACAGACTGGAAGATCTGCATCAATGCAGCGAAGACCCAGGTTATTATTTTCCATCACTCAAAATCTCCCAGACTTGTTCCGGCTGAGGATGTTAATATTTGTCTAAACGGTACAACGGTGGAATGGACCAATTCAGCCACCTATCTTGGCGTAACACTAGATAGCAAGATGAACTTCAGGGAACAGGTTGACAAAACTGTCACAAAATGTAACGTTCTGTTGAAGCTTACGTACCCCTTGCTAAACAGAAAGTCTACATTGTCCCTGAAGAACAAGCTTGCTATCTTCAAAAAGATTATACTTCCGGTTATTGAATACGGCATGCCGATCTGGGAGAGTTGCACAAAAACACACCACCTGAAGCTACAGCGGGTTCAAAACAAGTTTCTCAGGATAATCCTGAACACACCTCCACGGACGAGAAACACTGAAATCCACCGTCTGGCCGAGATAAAAACACTCGGATATCGTTTTAGTGAAACTATCAATAGGTACAGAACACGTTGCCACCTATCAGACCACCAAGTCATCCGCGACCTGGTACCCCTTCCCTAGGTTTTTCAAATTGTAGTTATTGTAGCTAGGTAGGTTATCAAATTTTATAAATTTGATGGCATAAACTCTGGAGGCAACCTCAACGGCACGAAGCCTCTAGCAACAATCAATATGCAACTAGCGATTTGAAATTGGTTCACTGTTGTAGAACCCCTTGGTCCGAAGTACACCTTGAAGCCAGCACCTAACTATACATATTTGCGCCTTTGTTTTGATTTGCTGTGTTATTTTGACCGAATATTTGAGAATGTGTTCGTGTGAGTTCATTATTAGGGGCGTATTATTAAGCTTGGGACCGAGCTTGGGACCGATGTGCTAGTACTGACTGAGCCAAGAAAAAAATCGTATTTGTTCGGGACCTACTGGTCTATGCTAATACTGTTAGGACTTGTCACCAATCGCTCCATTGCTCATGACCATACGAAACAAAACCAAAAGGGAACTAAACGTAAGTGCATCACCTATACAAATATTTTTATGACATTGAACACCAATTCACGCCACGATTTGATCAATGAACTCAATGAAATATGATAAAGTCTAGGGTTTTTTTTTCATTAGGGCGAATCTAACATTAAGAGACTTTCTTTGACTACTTTCTCTTTCATTCATATTCCAATCACCTTAACGTTTTTCATTCTACTACGGCCTGTACTCGAAAAAAAAGCACCAGACAAAAGTGTTCGCCAAAAATTTATTTTAAGTCGGATTTTTTTGAAACTTTCAGGGAATGAACTAATACATATGGATTATATTTCGGCATAATTACTTTATTCAATTTTCTTTCCATCGCTGAAAGCCCGCACCTTTCTCTTAAGACCCTTCATTACATTTTGTGCAATGGTGGAGCCGACCTTTTTGGTCACTTTCATCCATTCTTTCTTCAACTCCAGCTCGTTCTTAAACACCTTGGACGATTTGCGAACTATGGCCTTCATTATGGCCCAAAAACTTTCCAGCAAGCCAGCACCACCAATGGAACAACAACGGTCCTACGAAACGACATCCGTAAGCTAACTCGAAGGCAGGGCAGTTTATCATCGCCGGCGACATGAATGCGAAACACGAAACCTGGGGGAACACCCGGCGCAACCGAAATGGCATCATTCTACAGGAAGACCTGGAAGAGGGCCATTACACCATCCTGGGCCCAGAGACTCCCACCCGGTTGAGCAGATCTGGGGCCCACTCAACAATCGACATCTTTCTCACTAACATAAGGAACAACATCGCCCAGGTCGGACCTCTATCCGGTGGTGGCCGAAGTTGGCTCCTCGGTCAACCGGCATCGAGTCACCAGAGAGAACTACCATCGTGCCAGATGGGAAAGGTTCCGACAACATTGCGACGACACCGGCGATTTCAACGTGAACCTTGAGTCAGCTGATGACATCGATCGGCAACTGAAGAGCATCGAGCAAGCGATCTCCCAGGCCCGGGAGCAACATGTACCGATGATAGATCAGGCGAGCAACTCTGTACCGATTGATAGACCCACTAAAGAACTTATACAATTGCGGAACGCCATTCGAACTAGCGAACTGGTTTGCCAACGCTAAAAAGTCACTGTAATCGAGTGACGGAAATTATTAAGGCCAGAATGGTGGACCTTAAGAATAACAATTTTGCCGACAAGATCCGCTCTCTCCCAGATTGTGCAAAGCCGTTTTGGAAGTTGACAAAAATTTTGAAGCCAAGGCCCATTCCACCGTTGATCCCACTATACAGCAATGGCTCTAAGGATCGCTTGATAACTCCGGCAAAAAAGGCTGCTGAGATAAGTCAACACTTCGTTAGCTCCCACAATCTCGGACAAAACATCGTCAGTCCACACGAAGCTGCCGTTAGCGCGCTTATTGTTAACATCCATATAAGCCCCAACAACTTCACAGAGGAGTTGGAGATCACAGCTGACGAATTGTTGACTTATACCAAAGGCTCAAAGAACATGAAGGCCCCAGGTTTCGATAACATCATGAACTTGGAGCTCAAGCAATTGAGCCTCCAGTTCTATAACCATCTGGGAATGGTTTTCAACCAATGCCTCCGGCTACTTCCTCTCGTGTTGGAAGTCAGCCAAAGTCATCCCCATCCAGGAACCTGGGAAAGATCCTTCATGTTCGAAGAGCTATAGGTCCTGCAGCCTTCTCTCAGGATTATCCAAGCTTTTTGAGAAAGCGATCTACCGTCAGCTTCTCTCATCTGCCGACGAGCTGAACATCTTGCACGATGAGCAGTTCGGATTCCGACGTGGTCGCTCAACAGTGCACCAACTGAACCGAGTAACCAACATCCTGAGGTGGAACAAGTCTATTGCAAATCATCTGCCAATGCACTTCTAGATATCGAGAAGGCCTTCTATAACGTGTGGCACGATGGCCTGGTGTATAAGCTAAAATGATACAATCTTCCTATCTTCTTGGTGAAGATAATTAAAAACTATCTGTCGGACAGAACATTCCGAGTTTCGCTGCAAGGTGCAGTTTCCGATGCACAGGAGATCTCCCCCGGTGTTCCGCAGTGAAGTATACTAGGTCCACTTCTGTTCAACCTATTCACCTCGGACATACCCCCGCTCCCTGAATACATACACTGATACATCAGTCGTCCATAATGGTAGACAACAAGAGCGCTAACAGCGAAACTGCAACGAAGCCTGAATGTTCTGTCAGAATGGAAGATCTGTATCAACACGGCGAAGACTCAGGTCATCCTCTTCCCATACTCCAATTCTCCCAGACTTGTTCCGCCTGAGGATTGTAAAATTAGCCTAAACAACCCAACGATGGAATGGGCCAAATCAGCTATCTATCTTGGCGTTACCACACACAAAAAATAAATCTTGTTTTATTAAAAGTTTTGCACTTTACTTCTGAAAAGTATTTATTTTTCACTAGCTGAACCCGGTGCGTGCGCTGCTACGCTTGCAACAAAATGAAGGAAAATTTAATATAACTGGCACGTTTATGGTTTTTTTTTTAAATGAGTTTTTTTTTCTTGAATAAGCAAGGGTTCAAACTTCTATCAAAACATGCTTCTTACCCGAGAAATACAACAAATTTGTGTCTCATTTGTATGGGAGCCCCTCTTCCTGAGAGAGAAGGGGTCTCAAAAAATCATAAGAACTTTTCCCAGCCCCAAAAACCCCTTCGTATAAATTTTCACGTTGGTCGGTTCAGAACTTTTTGAGTCTATAAGGGTCTGACAGACAGACAGACAGAAATTCATTTTTATGTATATAGAAATCTAGCCTCCAAAAACCCCCTTATGCAGAAAGTGGTTTCATTTACTTGATTAGTTCTCGAGTTATGCAGAAATTTGCTTGTATTTTTTTATCTTTTTTTATTTATTTGTATGGGAGCCCCCCCCCCCCCTTCAAAATGGTGAGGGGTATTGAACTGCCGAAGAAACATTTCTTGCCTCCAAAAACCTCAACATGCCAAATGCAAAATTTGTTTTCATTTGCTTCATTGGCTCTCGAGTTATGCTAAAAATTATGTTTCATGTTTATGGGTCTCAAACCACCTTAGAAACATTTATTTCCTTCAAAAACCTCCACATGCCAAATTTGGTTCCATTTGCTTTAATTTTTATCGAATTATGCAGAAATTCGTGTTTCATTTGTATGAGAGACCCCTCTTTCAGTGAGCGGAGGAGTGTCAAACCACAATAGAATCATTTTTTGCCTTCGAAAACCTCTACATGCCAAATTGGGTTTCATTAACTTGATAAGTTCTCGAGTTATTCAGAAATGTGTGTTTCATTTGTATATGAGCCCTCCTTTCAGAGAAGGGAGGGGCTCGAGTCAACTTAGAAACATTTCTTGCCTTCAAAAACCTCCACCTGCCAAATGTGGTTCCATTTACTTGATTAGTTCTCGAGTTATGCAGAAATTTGTGTTGGATTTGTTTGGAAACTCCCCTCCCTCCCCCTTCCAGATGGCGGAGGAGTCTCAAACTTCCATAGAAACATTTCTCTCCTCCAAAAACCTCCACATGCCAAATTTGGTTCCATATGCTTGATTAGTTCTCGAGTTATGAACAAATTTGTGTTTCATTAGTATGAGAGCCCCCCTCTTACAGAGGGCGGAGGGGTCTTGAGTTACCTTAGAAACATTTCTTGCCTTCAAAAACCTCTACCTGCCAAATTTGGTTCCATTAACTTGATTAGTTCTAGAGTTATGCTGAAACTTGTGTTTCATTTGTATGGGAGCCTCCCTTTATAGAGAGGGGAGGAGTCTCAAACTACCATAAAAACATTTCTTGCCTCTAAAAACTTCCGCATGCTAAATTTGGGTTTCTTTGCTTGATCAGTTCTCGAGTTATACAGAAATATGTGTTTCATTTGTATGGGAGCCTCCCTTTATAGAGAGGGGAGGGGTCTCAAACCACCATAGACACATTTTTCGCCACCAGAAAACCCCACATGCCAAATTTGGTTCCATTTGCTTGATTAGTTCTTGAGACATGCAGAAACTTCTGTTTCATTTGTTTGGGAGCCTCCCTTTTTAGAGAGAGGAGGGGTCCCAAACTACCATAGGAACATTTTTTGCCTCCAAAAACTTCCGCATGCTAAATTTGGATTCCTTTGCTTGATCAGTTCTCGAGTTATGCAGGAATGTGTGTTTCATTTGTATGGGAGCCCCCCCTTTCAGAGGAGGGAGGGGTCTCTTACTATCTTAAGAACCTTTCCCGGCCCTAAAAACCCCTGCATACAAATTTTCACGCCGATCGGTTCAGTAGTCTCCGAGCCTATTAGGGTCAGACAGACAGACAGACAGACAGACAGACAGAAATCCATTTTTATATATATAGATTAAATTGAAAGTAAAATGGTAAAATTATCTACCACGAAAGTTCTTCGTTTGATTTGAAAGCGTTATGTTTCGGTTCAGTGTGTAAATTTAAAAGTGAATTCTTTTACCATGAAAATTGTAGAACTGTCAAATCCACCAACACAAAGGAAATCGTCGTATGGATTTTTTCTCTATACTGTTGTCAAATAATACAAAAGCTTCACATTCAAAATGTTCCTCTTGGCGAATCGCCCCAACGAATCGCTTAGGGAACGTCCATTAATTACGTCACGCAAAAATTGACTTTTTGTAACCCCCCCCCCCCATGTCACGTTTTTTGTATGGACCTTCAAATTTTTTTGTATGGATCGTCACGTTTTCTCGAACCCCCCCTCCCCCCCTACTGCATGACATAATTAATGGACCTTCCCTTATCAGGAAAGTTCACAAACATTCGGCGTTATTAAGTTCCGAACGGACCATGCAAACGGAATAGGCCATGTCACTGATAATAATCCCTTTTTTTGCAGCGGTGCCACAAGCGACGACGAGCGGCAGCAGATGCTAGAGCTGGCTCAGGTGCATTCGGAAGATATGGAGAAAATATTTCAACTTGGATCTTTCGGGATGGAAACATTGCACTGATAAAAAAGCAATGATAATATCTATGTGTCCCATCTATGATTTTTTGCAATATAATCAACATATGATATCTATTTGTAACCACAAATACTTCCTATGTGTACACATAACCACTATTTGTGGCCACACATACTTTTCATTTGCTACTTAAACTTCATTTGTGTTTCTCAGAAGGTTCTGTTTATGTGTGAATTAATGAATATTATGTGGAATTTTACATGCATTTTTGCCAATAAATATGTGTGGATGATTTGCCGTGTGGTGATTGAACCCCCCCCCCAATAAAAACATTTAAAATAAAACAAATTTATTATTCATATTTTTTTTCTCTCCCAACACAACAAACAAATTTTTTTTTTACTCACTATTTTCTCTAAAATTTTTTTAAAAAAAAAAAAATTTTTTTTTTTTTTTATATATTACACCATGGGTTGACATTCCACAACTCCTCAAAAAAAAAATTTAAATATTAAAAAATTTTTTTAACAGAATTTTTTTTTAAAATTCCCACACACTTTCCGGAAAAAAGGTTTTTTTGAAAAAAAAAAAATTGGCTTTTATTTTCAACGATGCCACGGTTTCGATTTGACAGTTCTACAATTTGTTTTAAAAATTTCAACTTTTAAATGTACACGGAGAAAAACAAATATACTAAAAAGCATAAATTTTATGCTAAACCAATATTCGATCCATCCAGTCATTGGAATGAATAAACCAGGTTTATACATTGATAAGAATAAATCAAATATATGCATTCCAATGCATACTTTAAGTATATGCATTGCAATGCATATTTGTATAAATATATGCTTTCCAATGCATAAATCAAATTTATGCATTGCAATGCATATTTATATAAATATATGCATTCCAATGCATAAATCAATAATATAATAAAATATATGAAAATCGACTTTGTAAATTGTAAAATGACAAACAACTGATTAGGGAGCACAAAAATACAAATGTATCAATATATTATGTGAAACAACTATCCATTTCGATAGACCCCAGTATCCCAGTAATGGATGAGTCGCATTATTGGCGCGATAAAACGATGCAAAAATTTGGAATCTGTGTGTTCAAAATTGCACATAATGAACAGGCTTAATGAAACATCACACCATTTTTATAATTATCAATTATCAAGCATAAAAGATAGTCACTAGACATACACATATCTAACGAAAATAGAAACTATCCAACTCACAGAAAAAAGGACTTTGTTTCACTTCAGGATTGGGATTTTCAACTTTTCAATAAAAAAATTGAAATAAATTCTTTAATAAAATATTCCACACATTCCTCTAATAAAACATGATTTGTCTACTTTCACGAACCGCATTCCGAAGCCAGTTTCGATTCGCACAGCCTATTCAAGTGCACTAGGTTCAAGTCCTCTGCTTGCCGGAAAACTTTCCTAATATCACCAATCCTTCCGTTTTTATTCGCTTATAGATAAGCTGTCATGAGCTCCTAAAGTATATAACGCCGGTTACGAAATATGCGCGGAAAATAATAATGATCTAAAATGTACTGCAATGCATAAAATATATTGATTCAATGCATACTTTTTATGCATTGCAGTGATTTATAAGGAATAAAGCGTAGAAAGTAATAAATAATATGCTTTTCAGCATTTACTATTTTCTCCGTGTAGCAAAATTTTAATTAAGAGTTTGTAGGTTTTTTTTTTTTAAAAAAAACCCCTCTTCCCAAAAAAAACAACCCACCCATTTTTTTTTTTTTATTTTTTTTTTTTTTTTTTTATTAATAATATTTTTTTTTTTCCTTTACCAGCAAGCTTATTTTCAGGAAGCAGGTTGACAGAACTGTCACAAAGTGTAACATTCTGTTGAAACTACTGTACCCATTGATCAACAGAAGGTCTACATTATCCCTGAAAAACAAGCTTGCTGTCTACAAGCAAATCATACTTCCAGTCATCGAGTACGGCGTGCCAATCTGGGAAAGTTGCGCAAAAACAGATCACCTGAAACTTCAGCGTGTTCAAAATAAGTTCTTCCGGATGATCCTGAACACCCCTCCGAGGACAAGAGCATCTGAAGTCCACCGTATGGCCGCGATAAAAATACTCGATGATCGCTTTAGTGAGTCTAAAGATTGGACTCGGAAAAAATGCGACACTTTGTTTTGGGTGTAACTTTTTATCACGTGGGTAAAAATTAATGAAATTTTGGGTAATACTAGTTTAGAGTGTTATGTTGCAAATCTGTTTTTGCAAATCTGTCAAGTAGTTTTCAAGATGTATTCGAAACAAGAAGAGCTACGCCAGCAAATCTTGGGCGCGGTGATCGATAATCCTGGTCAGTCTGGATCGGCAAAAGGCTTGCTTGAAATCAACAATTCCGAACAAACATCGGTGTTGAATTAGAGCTTGTTCAAACAAATTTGGCGAAGCTATTCAGCTATTCTAGAAGAAACAGCTGAATAGCTTCTCCAGATTTGCTTGAACAAGCTCTAATTCAACACCGATGTTTGTTGGGTTCCACCGTGTCCCGCGTTGTGAAGATGTTCCAAGAGACGAAGACCATCGAGCGGCGCGCTGGAAGCGGCCGAAAACCGAAAACGGAATACCCAGAGAAGGTCGTTCGGTTTTCGACCCAGAACGGAAGATAAGGCAGTACTTTAAGAATAACCCGTACCTTTCCACCCGAGACGTGGCCAAAAAGGTCAATTCGTCGAAGTGGTTCGTCCAGCAGACCATGAAGCGGGCTGGGCTATGTGTTTTTAAGGTCAGGAAGGCGCCAAACTGGACTGACAAGCAAAACACGGTGGCCAAATTGCGTGCGCAGAAGCTGTACCGTGAGTGGCTGGCCAAGCCACGCTGTCTCGTCATGGACGACGAGACATATATCAAGGCGGACACCAAACAAATCCCCGGCCTCGAGTTTTTTGTCGGTACGTCTCGCATGGAGGTTCCGGAAAAGTTCCGGAAGAGAAAGAAGGACAAATTCGCGAAGAAGTACCTGTTGTGGCAGGCGATCTGCGAGTGCGGACGGTACAGCAAGCCGTTCGTTACAACCGGCACCATAAACGGGTAGATTTATCGAGAGGAATGCTTGCAGAAGCGCTTGCTGCTCTTCCTCCGCTCTCACCGTGGTCCCACGCTGTTCTGGCTGGATCTCACTTCGTGCCATTACGCCAAGCCGATGAAGCTTTGAAGAAAAACTGGGAAAAATTGTGTAAGGAAGATGGACAAAGCCTCGCCCAAGATCTCATGAGCAGTGTTAGGAGAAATGTACGAGCATTCAGCTTGGGGGAGGAAATTCAATAAATAAATTATGCCAAAACATAGCTAATATATAGTTATTTATTCCCTGAAAATTTGAGAAGTATCCGATTTAAAATGAATTTTTGGTGGTCATTTTCGTGTGTCTCATTTTTTCCGAGTCCAGTCTTTATTAATCGGTACAGGGCACGCTGCCTGACATCGGATCACCAGATCGTCCGAAATCTGGTTCCCCACCCCTAGGATTTTCAAATTGTAGTTGTTGTTGTAGATTAAGTAGTTTATCAAATTTTAACAAACAATGCCCCAAGGGTTGATCTGAAATTAATTATAAAAAAAAAATAACATAAAACATACAAAACACATAAAGCACATAAAACACACCAAACAAAGCTGAAGAGCCCATTGGGCTGCAACACTTAAAAATTGTAAATTAGTATATAAGACAAAGAATGCAAAATAAACAAGAATTGTACTACTTACTGTGATGCGCGCACGCTTATTAAATAGAAAGAAGATTCATGAAGATTTTGAACGTTCCAAATTCCAAAAAGATGGAGACGGATGCAAGTCGACGAACTCAGATCCAAAAGATTAAAAACGATTTTTCAAAGATCAGACCCAGGGAAAACTGTACAAAATAGTGCTTACTGTGAATTTGAACAGTTGGGCCTATTCTGCGAGTCGACAATTATCGAATGGAGTGATTCGACTCAGCGTGTTAATTAAATTGAGAGTCGACTCACTCGATTCGACAATTCTGGATCAACAATAGAAACGGGCCTATCAACATTTGTAAACAAACACTTCTGAACCTATTTCCTCGCAAAGCGTAGGCCTCCCACGCAAACCAATACCATCATCATGTAGGGGGAAATTTCTCCTACACGAAGATTCTATAGGTTTGCGTGTGTAGCCAACGGCTTGCGAGAAAAAGGGCTTAGAAGTGTTTGTTTACAAATGTTGATAGGCGCTTTTATATTGTTGATCCAGAATTGCCCCCTCGTCAAGTGACGACGACTCGTTTCGACTCATTCGACGAGCAGAATAGACACAATTATATCAACATTGATACTCCTTAATATTTCAGAATTCATTGGAGCAGTTGTTATAAATGGTTACAAAATCTTACGACAGCTACAAATATTTGTTTAGCTCGTTTGGTAAACATAATTTAAATTTAAAACATACGCTCGGATTGGTAAAACATTTCAGCTACCGCCGTGCTCTTGACCGATTTTAGGAATAACCGAAATACGCGCTTTTTGGTTGAGCTGGTAGTCATGCTGAATCAGAACAGAACCAGCATAAATGTTCCAATTGGCTGCTCTTATTTTTTCGTTTATACAGTCAAACCAAGACCACAATGCTTCTATCCAGAGAGGCTTCATCTAATTGATCATTTATTTCGTAGTCCAGGACAATCTGGAAAGCCTCTCATATGCTTAAAGTAGGATCGAGAATTTCTCGAGTAATCTATATGATTTTACCAGGGCATGTTTCGTTGATTGAACCATGGCATAGTTAAACATTCACAGCGGACAAATTCTTTTATTACCGAGTAAGTATTTAAGCGTCGATTCGCCATTAGCGTCGTTCGAATTGAAAACAATTGACCCGTACCGTTTTTCTCCTGCCAGACTTTCCTCGGGACTGATCGCCAAAGGGAACCACTTCTGTTGTTGGTTGTCCAACTGCACCTGGCAGACCGTAAGCTGATTCAAATGTTCAACAATCACCCTTTCGTCGGCGTCTTTGGTTCCAATCAGGCATTTGGACAGGGTGAGATGCTAAAATTATCAAAAGGAAATGATCTATGAATTCACAATAAATAATAAAATCAAAGGTTCACTCACTTTCAAATGGCTGGCTTCCGCTATGACCTTAAGGCTTTGTAAAGAGATGGCCATATTGATTAAGTGGAGGCGTTCTACATTGTGTAGACCACTTTGTGGGCAGCTAGAGTCTACGACGGTATCGTAGCAGTCAGGTTTAAATAGTATCAGCTCCCCAATCATGTTGCTGAATTTTTTCAAAAATGGGTTCAGGTGTAAATCCAGCGCTTCTGCCAAGCTAAGCGATTCTACGTTTACAAAAAGTAGCTTATTCATTGCTCCCCTTTGAAGACTTATTTTGGAAAGCAGTTTAGCATTCAGAGAAAGGGTCTGCAAAACTGGGTAGTGCATTGCAAGAACATCCTGTTCTTCCCGCAAATCTACGTTGACTAGTTTTAGTAGGGTTAACCGTTGAAAAGCTAACAATTTCCATCCCGGACTCAGGTAGACATTGTTCAGCTCCAGTTGCTCTAAGTGGGGCAATGATTCCGCGAGTCGGTGAAGATCTATACTGCATGGCGTGGTGTCACCCATTAACACTAATTGCAATCCTTTAAGAAGCTTGCACCCGGTGATTGCATTCATAGTATCGACAAAAAGCGTCTCCAGCAGTTCCTTATCGAACTCGATCAGCAATGTCAACCATTTTAGCCTAGGTAAAGTGTATAAAAACTTAACATTTTGAACTGTATAGTATATTCGCAAAATAAGCGTTGTCAAGTGTTCGAAAGATGCTCTGTATAGCTCGGTAAAGTTTTTCCTGTATAAAGTGCACTCCAACGATTCTAAAGCATCACAGTCGGGCAGTATGAGAATGAGTTTGCTGGCGAAACTATCGCTTATGGAGACGCGCTTTAAGCGAGGACCATTGACGGTGATGGTCCTGTTTCCTCTTCGTATGTGAATTTCACTCCAGTGCAAGCTTCTAGCCGTTGGTAATCGTATAACATAGGTTTTTCCACTGCAGGTGTCGTTCCGGAAGAAGCGATGATCGAGCGAAATGTGAACCTCTTCGACTCTATCCAACCAGTCGGCATAGAGCTGGAAAAACTGGCACACATAATCTATCCAAGCTCGACTAATACTCAACCGGCGGAGACAAACTTTCTCCCTACAAACATCCATCGTTGGTTTCAGCTGTTCCCATGAATGGACCATGGTGAGCAGGACGTTCCTGTGATTTCGGCGGTTCCATGCTAGTTCGGTGAGATCGTTGGTTCGGTCCAGATGAATCGCAAGCCAACTTCTTCTGGCGAGCGGGTTCTCGGTGGCATAGTACCATCTTTGGCACACCAGACTGGCACTGAGTAGATCCCGGAATGGTAGCCAATCGAATATGAGCTGTAGGATTTCCAGTGGAAGGCTATCAAAGGACATGCTGTTCGAGCATGGTGCACCGATTTTTCCAGCTGCACAATTGGTGTGGAATAAAGTTTAATCGTTTTTTCCGCGACTTTTTGCGATTTGTAACTTAGGAAAAAGAAACGTCAACAGTAATTTAATTACTGCTGCATTCACTCGAACACAAACATCTCGATAAGCTGCAGTCAAAATCAGCTGATTAGGAACCTTTAAATACCATTGTAGACGGGTACCATTGAGAGAGGGTGCAGCTATTCATTGATTCATTCGCTTTTGCTGTGGTGTGCGTAAAGGGCGGTGAATTTATTCGAGTGGTGCAGTCGTAGTCTTGATAGCTTGTTTACCACCCCGATTATAAGGTTGTATAAAAGTTAGGACATAATTCCAACGACAGTGTGTTATGAGTAAAAACTTTATTTCGAGATGACTATTTAAGTAACTTTTACATTCAAAATGACTGAACTAATGCAACATCATGCATTAAGAATGGCAAAAGCGGCGGCACAATATTTAATGAGAAGGCATCGCGTTTTCGCCCCATGCTTGAGTATTTTTTGAATCAGACGTATCTGATTTTGTAAACAAAAAGGGGAAGTAAGATTCAAACGTTAAATTCATGAAACCCTTAGCACTTTCATGCAAACTAGGGCCACCAACACAAGGAATAACATTTCCCTAACCTGATGGTAATGCTACTTTCCGTGAGGGTGCTGATAGTTTTGAGAAACTTACGTTTGAATCTTACTTACTTTTTGTTTACAAAATCAGATACTTCTGTTCGAAAAAGTACTCGAGCATTGATTTCATGTTTTTAGCGCCCGTCAACAGAAGACAACAATAGGGATAATAAGAAGTCCCCCTAAGGCTATCTGTTCCGTCTATCATCAAAGGGAATTTATCACTCGAAGTGCTGCTCAAACTGACCCCTCTCAGTAGCTGGATGGATGGAGGAAAATCGAGGATGTTATCGAAGCTCATCAAAATGATTCATGACTGGAAGAAGATGTGGCTGCAACGAATCCCATAACGACAGTTCCAACCGGTATAAGTTTAGTGCGACCTTAGCTAGCCTGCTAAAATTGAATCGGCCCGAAGCAAGTCACCTCGTGGGCATCGTTCATAGAGGCATTACGGGGACACTCGAGCCGGCGAAAATTGACGATCGCATACGAAGCAGACGCGGAATATAATTGCCAATTTGATCCATTCCAAATGGGACAGGTTTTGGATGAATTTAACGGTTTTGATTTCTTTCTCGAATGACAATTTCAGTTTGGACAGGCGGGGAAAATTTCATTCTAATACTTATTGATACCTTTTACAGGTTGGCAGTTTATAATTCCGACATGTTGAAAGTTTTTCACCGTTCGCATATTCACTCATAATAATTTTTGTCTACTGTTCTGGAGCTTTTCATAAACATAAAGCTCTTTTAAGCTCGGGAAATTTAGAATATAATTTTTCTGCTCATATGTCCAGCGATGCTACGAGGTTTTCTAGCAAAGGTTGATACTTTGTACAGAAATTATTCAATACATCAACGTTGGCAGCGGCTTGGACATTCCCTTCTCGGGGATCGTCAACCGCAGAAGGACCTTATTTACGAACTTGGTGTGAGAGGTACATTATACGTCAACACTTACCTCTTTGGTGGGGAACGTACCCGGTATCCTACCAGTCGTTGCAGCCCAGACCCTGCAGCTGCTCCTTTTGGCTGATTGCCTACTGCTCAGACACGCCCATTCTTCTCTGACGCTTCCACATTACAATGTCCATCTTGTCCATGTACTTCATCACTGTTTGGTCGGTTCCATCAACCTCTTCAGCTTCTGCTGCACTTTATGGTCGAGTAGAACTTTCGGTGCGGTAGGAATGAGGCTTCCGTTCGACACTCTCGTCTATCTCCAGAGGATGTTGTAAATGCCGGCTATATTCGGTGGACACGAAGTTTCTCACAAAGTCCAACTTCTTCGCTCCGGGGTGGAGCTGGCAGTACGAACAAGCTATCGAGCGTAGTTTTTTGACTGTATTCTCCATGGCTGCTGCAAATCAACTGATAACGCTGTCAATTTTTCTCTGTCCACACTAGGGTTGCTACGATTGGCGATGTATAGGTGGATTTACCACCAGGTTGTAGGGGTAATCGCATGATAAATCGCTAAAATCAGTCCATTTTATAATGCCTACATTAAAGAGGAAGGTAGCCTAGAACGTTCTCGAACACTTCTGGAAGCAACACTTCGAAGAATACCGTTAAGGCCACGGTCAAGCAGATCCACTTACTAAATTGGAGGACTGCACCTCAAAGCAGTTGCCGGATAGAAGTGAATTGAAGGCTGCAGAAATGATCATCTATTCATTGTATTATGCGAAAACATGACGCCATATGATCACTAAAAAATCATATTTATTTTCTTCTTACAAGTTAGGGTATATACCCTAATAAATTTCTTATTGTTACATCGTCTTACTACTTAGCTACGTCGCATGAAAAATTTATCAATTGCAGGCAAAAAACTCATGCATTTATGGTCAATTTTACAATTAATTTACATACGTATCCACTTTGGAAAAGAAACATCATATGTACACGGTGTTCAATAAGTTCGGATACACTTTCAAAATTTGTTAAAAAAATGAAAACATGTTTTTTTATTTTTTGGATTTATGTTATTGAAAGCTATGTTTACAAGGAACGTTTACAACATTTCTCTTGGAATGACCCCCCCTTTGTACTCCTTAACGAGCTTCAAACGTTTCTCGAACGCGTCGCAGGCGGCACGCACGGACTGCATGGGCATTTCGTCCCAGATTTTGAGAATTACCGTCTTGAAATGATCCAAAGTGCTGACCTTGTATTCGTTCAGCTTCGCCATCATATAGGACCAAACAAAAAAGTCGAGAGGATTCAAGTCCGGGGAGCTGGGAGGCCACAAAGTTTTGTCCAGAAAGTCGGTTAAATTGTCCCGACACCAGGCTTGAACCACATTTGCCGTATGGGCTGGTGCACCGTCCTGCTGGAACACGTAGTGCTCATCGCCGTAGAGGCTTCGGAGACTGGGGGCAACAACCTTTTCCAAAACCTCAGTTTTGTAGTACGCCGCGTTGATTTTGACGTTTTTTTTCAATAAACACCAAGGGTAGCTTACCACGTTTGCATACTGCCCCCCAAACCATCACCGACGCGGCACTTTGGAACCGAGGGATGTTTATATTGGATTCAGGAATGCTGTCCCTCGATGGCGCCCACACCCGGTCATTTTGCACATTGTGCGGCTGCTGCAGCACGAACAGTTTCTCGTCCGAAAAAACAAACTCCTGACCAGCGTGCCGAGAGAGGATCCTCTTAGCTCGATCCAACCGCTTTTTGCTGGTAGCCTCCGAAACGCCATGGACCTTACGTTTTTTGTAAGGCCTGAAACCAAGGTCCTTGGTGAGTATGGTGTGAGCGGTTCCAATGGAAACGTTGAGATCTGCAGCCGTTTTCCGGATTGAGCGGTTCTTTTTGCGCCGAATTCGCTCCCTCACGATCTTGATGACCCGTGGCGTCCTCGCTGAACGCGGCCGACCGGATCTCGCACGGTCATTGGTCGAGGACGTCTCCCGGTATCGCCTGATGGTCGTGTAGACAAAGTTCCGCTTGACCCCATGCGATTTCAGCAGCCGGAATATATCGCCGGGTCGCTCACCGTTCAAAAAACGCTTAATTACGAAGTCCCGATACTCTTTCATCGCGCGTAACAAACAAACAACAACTAACAGAATGTCAACACCGCGCACATTCGGTAGCGTATGAATGAAGCTAAAGCTGACACCAATACCAATGCAGAATATGTACATGGCGCATACCTACGCAATGATGAAAACTTGTATTCGAACTTATTGAACACCGTGTATATCGATATTTTTTTTTCTCTTAAAAAAGTCCCCATTCAGCAGAACGAATCCAAAAATGGAATCATCGAAACATATTTGTGACGGACTTGAAGTGTTCTTAAAGAGGAAAATCATAAAACTAGCAAAACTGGTGGTAGTTTTATCATAGTTTTAAGCATGTCCTGCATGTCATTACAAATATGTACCGATAAAACTATCAAGTTTTAAGCGAATCTTGGGAAATAGTCTTTAGAACCTCCTGTAGTATGGGCCTTTTTGAACTTATGAGGGTTTTATGGCTGTTTTATCGATGTTATGTAGAATATCTAGTTTTATGCGTGGTTTTTATCAAATGAGTCTTGAGAACTTCTTCAAGTGTACCTTAAAATTGAATTTGTTACTTGGGAGATGTACCATTCACGCAGTTTAAGGAATATTGCGAGCATTCTGATTATCTTTCGTTTATGGTAACTGTTTATTCGGGAAGACATGCCTTATAATGCTAATATGATCTAAGGAATCTTATCTCTTCATTATCTGAAAATTGCTGCCAGATTTCCAGGATTCGTAATTTTGGAACTCCTAATAGAATACCCACTACAATACTGGAAATCTAATGTACATCATATTAAAATATTGAGATTTTAATTTGTGAAACCCATTAGAAATAAACGAAATCAACCAAAGAAATAAAATAATGAATAAGTAAACTAATATACAAATCAATCAAACATAAATAAATAAATAAATAAAAAAGGAAATAATAAATCACTAGAAGAATAACCAACTTAATAATTAAACAAGTTATTAATGAATAGAGAAATAAATAAATAAATAAATAATGAAATAAATATATAAATAAATAAATAAACGAAGAAATAAACACATCTTCGTAAATTCGTAAGTTCGTACACATTTTTTTTCGCTGGAAATCAGCAACATTTTGCTGGATTTTGCCGAACTGTAAGACCAGCAATCTATCCAGCAAATTAAATGTAACTGTTATTCCTGTTATTAAAAATATTGACCAAAAATAAATAAATAAATAAAAATAAAGCTGAGGTAACTTCTTCGGACATGCAAACAT